>JAJIYU010015966.1:0-12388 GCA_030144865.1 Tinospora cordifolia | reverse complement strand
AGTAGAGTACAGGTCGAGACTGCTTGTGTGGCTAGGCATATGTCTCAGGAGTGGAGGATGATTGATTATGTGACAGTGATGAGTATCCATGAGACTTCGATCGAGACCAGAGTCAGTGCACAGATGAGAGCCCAGCCGGTGTTGCTTACTGAGATTATGGAGGTTCAGCCTCATGATATTGATTTTATGATGTACCAGGGGCGGGCAGACGACACTTCTTGTGTGGAGTCGTCGGTTGATTTTGATGGTGCATTGAGGTTTAGGGGACGATTGTGGGTACCAGATGATCCTCGCCTGAGACAGGGAGTGCTAGCAGAGCTGCACCATCCATCCAGGCGCCAATAAGATGTATCAAGATGCTCGACGTACTTATTGGTGGCCGGGGATGAAGCGGGATATTGCAGCCTTTGTGCAGAGATGTGATACGTGCCAGCAGATTAAGGCTAAGCACCAGAGACCCGGTGGTTTATTACAACCCTTGGCTATTCCCGAGTGGAAATGGGAGCACATTACCATGAACTTTGTGATGGGATTACCCCAGACTTAGCAGAGACATGATGCTATATGGGTTATTGTGGACAGACTTACTAAGTCAGCTCATTTCCTCCCGATTCATAGTAGAGATTCGGTGGAGAGGCTGAGTCGGCTGTATATCCGCGAGATTGTGAGATTACATGGGGTCTCGGTGTCCATCGTGTTTGACAGAGATTCTTGGTTTACGTCCCGTTTTTGGCAGAGCTTGCAGAATCAGTGAGGGACTAGCGTGAGCCTGAGCACAGCCTTCCATCCACAGACTGATGGTCAGTCTAAGACAGTTATTCAGGTACTTGAGGATATGTTGAGGGCATGCATAGTTGATTTTGGTGGTAGCTGGGAGAATCACTTGCCCCTATGTGAGTTTGCATAGAATAACAACTACCAGGCGAGCATCGACATGCACCTTTTGAGGCATTGTATGGCCGACCTTGCCGATCGCTAGCTTGTTGGGCCGAAGTTGGTGATACAACAGTTTTGGGCCCTACTTTTGTGCAAGAGCAGAATGAGAAGATTCAGCGGATCCGTCAGAACATGAAGACAGCTCAAGACCGGTAGAAGAGTTATGTAGATAACAGGAGGAAGGTCCTAGAGTTTGTTGTCGGTGATCATGTTCTCCTACGAGTTTTCCCTAGGAAGGGGCAGACTCGGTTTGACATTTCAGGGAAACTCGCACTGAGGTATATTGAACTTGTGGCATACCGATTGGCATTGCCACCTCAGTTATCGAGGGTACATAATGTGTTCCATGTATCGATGTTGAGGAGATACCACCCTGATCCCTCGCACGTGATTAATTGGAGACATGTTGACTTGCGAGAGGATTGTACGTATGATGAGGCTCTGGTAGCCATTGTTGATTAAGCCGTGAGGAAACTGCGCAACAAGGAGATACCGATAGCACGAGTACGTTGGCAATTCCATGGTGCTGAACAGGACACTTGGAGTGAGAAGATTATATGACGAGCCATTTCCCAGAGATTATGAGAGTTGCCCCTTGATCTTTAGTGCATCAGAGAATTTCAAGGACGAAATTCAATCTAAGGAGGGGAGACTGTGACGACCCACATTTTGACATCAGATTGACGGATCCGACATTTATGTACTCCATGTATTTTCTGGAATTTTAATGAGAAAATACAAAATTTTTTCCAAATTTTTCCAATTTCGGATTAATTAGTAAAGAAAATGGAAATAATTTGAAAAAATGCAATTTTATGGAGAAAACACATGGAAATATTAGGAAAATGTGTTTTCTTGAGAAAAATAAATTATAAGATTAATTTATAAATTTTTGGAACAATTATCGGATTTTTAGAATAATAAATGAAATTTTTGGGAGAAAAATATGATTTTTGAAGAAATTATTCAATTTTTGGAGAAAATAATTGAATAAATGTTGAAATGGTGTATAATGTTGATATTTTGATAGAAAATGATGAATTAGATGATTTGTGATTTTACAGGACAAAAAATGCAAAATTTTGATATATAATGCATATATATAAGTATATGTAGTGGTGAAATGAACAAAAAAAAGGCAGATCGGCCGCACGGGCCAACGGGACAAGCCGTGGCCTGTCCCGACGCGCCAAAGGGGCGCGGGCTCAACTGAGCCCTCACCCGAACCGGCCCAGGCGCATGGGCCGGCCCGTCCGCCTGGACCGCCCCATGAGCCCCAAATGACCCATGCGCCCAGTCTAGCCCCTATTTTGTCCGTTTGTGTGATTTTTGGGCGAATTTTTGGCATTTTCAGCTATTTTTTAGCACAAAAACCATGGGAACCCATGGTATTTGATCCATGGTTTTGGCCATCACTGCATGGCCTCCATTGTGGCCAATCCAGGCTGCCAACTAGGCATCCAGCATGTGATGCCAAGTGCTACCTAGATGCCACATGTCATCCACACCCTTGCCAAGCAAGCATCCTCATGCAACAAAAAAGGGCATTCTTGAGCTCAAACACATAATTTCCAGATTCTGTAACCATTCCAAGCTCAGAACTTTTTCAATTCTCTACCAAATCCTGCAAACTATAGCTTGATTTGAAGCTTGTACCACTACCTACAAGATCTTACAAGTGGCTTGCCCAGTCTTGGAGCCGTTTGAAGCAGAAAACATCAAGAAGAGGGTTGTCCACACTGTTTAAACCCAGAAAAACGAGAAAGTGTGTGCTGGAACCACTTTTGAAGCCTTGAACCTTGGATATTTCCAGTTCCTTTTTGAAGGTAAAATGGTTCACTCCCTTCATTTTCTTATGAACTTTGATCTTCAAGAGTTAGGGAGTGAAAAATAGGGCCTTATGCATGATTTAGGACCCTTGAAGTTGGTTGTTTACTCACTGTTGCAACTGTGTAACAGAAACAGTTGGAACAACCTTGGGAAAGCTCATACCATGACCAAACCAGACTCGTCCCTCAGGTAAAACCCCTCAATTTACCTCTCATGAAGTGTATTCAAGTGTCCAAGTGGTAGAAATTGCATATTAGAACGTTTAATACGTCTTGTGAGTCTCTGGTATTCACTGTGCGACATACTGTTGCAACAGTGCCCACAGAAACAGTTGAGACCAGAATAAGAGCCACATTCGGGACACCTAAAGACACCCTTTTAGGCCAGAACCAGAGGCATTGTAGACTCCATGATAGAGGTTTCAGAAAGGTATAAAGACTTGACCTTAAACTCTTATGGATGTGTCTTATTAATACATGTAGATATGTTATGATTGTAGGGTGCTAGAGCAAATTCCTTGTGTTCTTTAGAATGTAGCTGAATATTGATGGAATGTTAGACATTTTTTTGATGTTGCATGCTACTTATTCGAAGTGGTTGTGATTAGTGGATATGTTATGACCTGTAAACTATAAGTGGACACAAGAAACAACCCATAGGATAGTGATTGAATGAGGGAAAAGAACACAAGAAGATTGTAGAATCCTTGAACCCAGAAATTTCCTGCAATCTGGCCAAAATTTCTGAGATAAAATTGACTGACCAAACCATGATACATTGAGTTGAAATTTGGTGGAGAGACCCTTAGATATATCTAGAAGTGGCCTACAAAATTTCAGGACATTTTGATGTGTGTAGCTAGGTGAACTAAGGCAAACAATCACTGCCTGTCACAGGGGATACGGGATCTGTGCAGTTCCTGTTATCATGCTTAGAAACCTTAGTAAATGAGGTCCAAAAATTGTAATTTAAAATTTTAGAGAAACTTCAGGAAGCCTAAAACAGTTCTGCAAAGTTTGGAGCAAATACGATGAACGGATTGCCAGCAGAAAAATCAAGAAAATGGTTGCACAGATAGGGTCATAGGCTAAGGTTTGTGCCTAAGAAATGGAAATTGGGGATATTGACCCTTTTTTGCCCAATTGACCCTGTGTGACTCTGTTGACCAGCTAGGTCAGCAAATGAGAAGTTGACTAGGGTTGACCAA
The DNA here is from genome assembly GCA_030144865.1 of Tinospora cordifolia. Lineage (NCBI taxonomy): Eukaryota > Viridiplantae > Streptophyta > Magnoliopsida > Ranunculales > Menispermaceae > Tinospora > Tinospora cordifolia. The sequence continues at coordinate 8,415 of JAJIYU010015966.1, read as the reverse complement.
GATTGACCGAGGTCAATCAAGTGGACTTAGTAACTAAGGCAAGGTGAGCGAACGTATGTGAACTATTCTTGACTAGGTCAAGTAATTGATTAACCAATGATATAGAATTAGAGTGAGCGAAGTTCTATGTTAATGTTAAGAAGTTGCGTCGATTTTGTAGGACCCAGTGCTAGCGGGATGCGACCGGTCGCGAGAGGAGCGCCGATAGCGGAGCATCCCTGCTAGTAGTGTTTTCTAACTCATTTCTTAGAGCTTGTTATTCTGTGCATAGTGAAAATGATGTTACATATTGTGATGAACTTGCATCCTTTGAATGGGTTTTAAATGAGAAGTGCACCGAATGTCGAGGTCCGGGAGTGGGTTAGGGTATTGGATGCGGTAGAGCAATTAGGGCGAGTTGTGACCCTGATAGTGACCACCTAGCACAAAGTGCCCATTGAGGGAGTTTTGTGGACTCACGATTGATGGAGTGACCACCTAGCACAGAGTGCCCGCTGAGGGGGTTCTGTGGACCTATGATTGAAGGTGACGGCAATAAGTCCTAATCGGGTCGTCACAATGAGACAACGACAATAAGTCCTAATCGGGTCCTCACAATAAGGCAACGACAATAAGTCCTAATTGGGTCGTCACCTATACACCTAACTGCCGGGTTTCTCCCGCTTGAGTGAATTTATATGTTTTCAACATTATTTAACTGTTTTCGAATGAAGGTTCACAACTGCATTATGAACTTAAATTGTATTTACTGTTGCATTCACTTGCATAATGCTATTGCTCATGCATTCATGACACATGTTTTAATTGTGGGATACTTGTTTTAAGTTTGAATTTGACTGCATTACTCACTAAGCTGTTGTGGACAATTAGGCTCACTACTCTAACTTTTCAGGTTCTGCAGCAACGGATAAGGGCAAGGGAGTGGTCATCGCATAGAGCTGTGTTCCCTCACTCTTTTTTTTTGGTAGGACTTCTTTGTATTTTCCCTTTCTGTTATTGTCTTTTGAGGGTTAGGACTTGTGTATAGGAGTAAGGATAGCCTGTATATAATGAACAGTCTCTCCCATTGCTACACCTGTTGTAATGACCAGTTTTGAAAATATGAAGTTCTTATTGGTGTTCGTATGTTAAATCTCCTCTGCATTCCTTATGATTACTCTGATGGTGTGTGATGTGGTGTTATATGTTGAGGCTTAACAATGTCTTGGCAAACTCGGCTTGCGGGCGGGTTTGTTGGGACACTGTGTCGGTCAATTCGTCCTTCATCCTAGGGAAGGGGTCCCGACACATACTCTCCATTAGGATGTCATAGTGAAGAAGATATCTTCCTACTAAAATACTCCTCCAAGCCCAAGAGGAGACAACTTAGCTTCTAGAAAAGGTTGGTGTGGAAAAGTATTTTGCTTTTAGAGTCTAGGCTAACAAACTTTGAGGAAACATTGGAATTCTCTAACCTTCCAAGAGTGGCTTTTTTTGAATAAAATCTAATTTCTAAAACCCATAACCCCTACTTGCTTTAGTAGACACGGACTCTTTGACTTGCATTAATAAGTTTCTTTCCTTTCAAAAGTTGCCCCTCCCCCTACTTGAACCTAGTTAGTGAGGATAAAATTTTCTTCAACACTTTCTTTGGGATTTAAAAGCATGCCATTAAGTATGAAAGGATTGTCATGCTAATGTTGTTAGTAAGAATATACTTACCAGCTTGTGAAAGATGTTGCTCTTTCCACCCTAATACCCTCGTAGGCAACTTTTGCCAAATACTCTCAAAAGAATTCATCTTCTTAGACCCAAAATCAACTATAACCGCCCAAATATTTTCCTAAAGAAGAGTGTTGGGGAATTTTTATCAAAATGAACAGATGCATTCTAGCTTGCATATTGATATTGTTGTTAAACACAATGTTTGGATTTGTTAACCATTTTACCTAATAAGGCTTGGAATATTTTTAGAGAGTTAGAGATTAAGTGGAAACACTTTTTAGAGGTTGTCAAAACAAAAGAGTGTCATTAGCAAATAATAAAATAAATAAATGAGAAATGAATGAGCCATTATTTGGAAAAAAGAGAAAGGAATGTTTCTCTTTGCAACCCTCTCTTTTGATAACAAAAAGGATTCAACCTTAGCACGTAATATGAAGATAAATGGAGAGATTGGGTTTCCCTGCGAAGGCCTCTTGATAGATAAATAGGTTCAGATCGATTGTCATTAAGATTGATTTGATAGGAGATTTGAGAGATGTACAACATAATTCATCTCCTCTGTTTGACAGAGAAGCCAAGCCTCTCTAAACTACGTCAATGAATTTCCATTTCATCCACTGTAGGCTTTAGATATATCTAGCTTAATTACTGCATGTTTTGCTCTTCTGTTTTTTTTTTTAATGAAATGAGAAACCTTGTGAGCTAGAAGGATATTTTCATGAATTATTCTTCATTTTTACAAAAGAAATATGACAAGAACCTGCATTTAAGCCTATTAGAAAGAGTTTTAAAAATGATTTAAGACACTACATTACCAAGACTTGTGGGTCCAAGCTGACTAAGGGATGTCGGGCTGTTGGTTTTGGGAAAAAGGCAATATTGGTTCTATTGCTAAATGGCTCTAGCTTGAAATGATGAAAGAAAATGATTAAAATTCTCACAATCAAATCAACAAAGAGAAACTAAATTTACCAAGCACAAAAAGAGTGACATATTAACATGCAGATGCAACCCAACCCAATTGAGCTTGGATCAAGAATTGACAATCACGGATGTAAATCTTATGTTATGATATAAATGACCAAATCAAGTAATGTGAAATGAATAAAATATTAAGGAAAAGTCTTACACATTCATTAACTCAAAGAATTGAATAGGTTATCATAGCAATTCTAAGAAATTTGGACATTTACCTATTATGATGAATCTATAAAGATTCTTAGTTTTCATTAATACACCCATGAATTTGTCAAAAAGAACGTTTTACTTGTTACTCTCATTTTCTTCATTTTATCTGTTTTGAACACTAATGCCAAACATAAACACGAGTTTAATAATTTGAGATAAAAGTGCAATAAAACAAGTAATAAATATAAAAAATCTTGTATATGATACTTTGTCAAAGGAATGGTCTCCAAAATTAAAGTGCATATAACAATTTTTAAGAGCTAAACTATTTCATAATTCAAAATGAAGACAAACTATTCCATTGAGCTCAAAACAAGCTTGTCAAGGTCTTGGTGAATCTTCCATACTTGTGCTAGTGGGTGGCACACATAAGAAGGTTAAAGACTTGGCTCTAACAATTGTTAATACAACACAATTAAGCTGAAATTATCTCAGTGATATGGAAATAATTTCAATACTTTCGACCATTTCACATTTCTCCAAATTCTTCCACAAGTAATCAATTTTTAAAAAGGTAGTTTATCTAATCTTGGACATAAAAATCTAATAGAAACATCTTTAAATCATTGATCAACATATAAGAGGCTTGGAAACTTGGATCTAACACTAATCAACACAACAAAATCAAGCCAAAATTTATCTCGATGATACTGAGATAATTTTAATTCTCCTACCATTCAACATTTCCTCAATTGTTTTTTTTATAATTAAGAAATTTTTGAAAATGGAGTCTATCTAGTCTTGGACATAAAAACCTATTAGAAATATTTTAAAGACGCTAATCACACGTAAGAAGCTTAGAAACTTGGCTCTAACATTGATTGACACAACAAAATCAAGCCAAAATTATCTCAATGATATTGAAATAATTCCAATGCCTTCCACCGCCTTCCACCATTCAACATTTTTCCAAGTTCTTCCACAAGTAAGAAATTCTTGAAAGGGGAGTGTATTTAGTTTTGGAACATCTTCATGTCACAGAGAAAAAACCCAACAGAAACATTTTAAAGTCACATAGAAAACATTAAGAAGATAATAAATAAATACCAAGCTAATCAAAACAAACATACTAGTCCTACTATTATTTTATAGTATCCAAAGCAAAACTCTTTTATTTCTTGGGAAAATTGAAGATGTAATTCCACCATTGTATATAAATCATAAAATTAGTGCATATACTTAGCAAATAATAGATAGTTCATCTATCTTATAGTAAGTGTTAAAATGAGAATTTACAATGGTATAAGGAAATTTTAGGCATTAATGATTATTAAAAAAAAGTGAAGTAATCAAATACGTGAGAAGAAAAGTAATTACACAATAATTTTCAATCCGCATATTAATCAATTGAAGTGTGTTCATTTGCTTTGCTCGTTCTAAATCACTAACACAACTTTTTTAAAAATTTTTATGAATTTCGCTTCTCCCTGTCATAAGAATACTTCATTTGCAAATAAATAATATCTTAGCATGCTAATTGAAAACTTTTATATGTCAGGTGCATAAGAATCACTTGCAAATGAAAACTAAAAGAAATAAACAACAATAAAAATCTATTAACAAACTAAAACTTTAATATATATAGCTTCCTTCTCTTGAAGAAGCACTTACTTTTCATTCATTCACTTGGAAGTTAATAAATAGATGAATTGTGTTACCACAAAAGTGTTACATTTGCTTGCATTAGTCCCTATGAATTTATTGAGAGGGATTAAAATCCACTTATAGAAGACCATGCTTTGCAACCTCCTTTTGTAATTCCACATTCTGTGATTGTCCTCTACCTCATTACACATTTTATATCTTTTTATATTATTTTAACATTTAAGTAAATTAATTACAATAGTTCTAAACAAAAACACACACACACACACACACACATAACACACATTATATGTCATTTCTCAGGTTTCTAAGAAAGGAAAATAGGAAACCTATTTTTAGGTACACAACCAAACTTAACTAAAGAAACCCTCCTCAATACCATCTTCGATAAGCCTCATTGACTCTCTTTCCCATAGTCTAGGGTAAGACTCATTTTGTTAACTAATGTGCTTTCCCTTTGAGTTAATATTGAAACATTTTTCCCATGTTACCAAGGTTTTCCAAAGAAGGGAAGTTGCACACTTTTCTCATCACTTACTATTTTAATTTTCTTCTTTTCATTCACATTTCTTGAGCCTAAAGCCGTAAGGTTGCATTTGGTTTTCAACTTAGAGAACAATTTCTAATTTTTCAACAGTAATATAGGATCAAAATATATAGTAATAAAAATCATGTTTTTAACGTGATGGCAGACTTTGGTAATATAAGAAAAATGTTTCGTTGGTATAACTCAAAAAGGCAAGTACGCTTTTCAATCACATTTCTTTGAACCTAAAGCCTTAAGGTTGCATTTAGTTTTCAACTTAGAGAACAATTTCTAATTTTTCAATAGTAATAGGATCAAAATATGTAGTAATAAAAACAATATTTTTAACTTGAAATTCAATTTTTTTTCTTTTCAATTTTACCATTACAAAGTAATTAAAGAAAATTTTAAAAAAGATAAAATGCCATTTTTCAAATTTCCAAATATCATGATTTGGGTATTTTGGGTTGGAAATGGGCAGCCTATTTTTAGGCATCCAACCAAATGCGATCTAAGAAACCCTGATCTAAGAAACCCTTATCAACCCCATCTTCCATAAGCTCCGTTCTCTCTTTTCTCTCTCTCCCTCTTTCTTAGTTCTTCTTCTTTGTCTCCACTATATCTCTTTCTCATTTTCTTTAAGTTGTACTCCTTTGTCTTGCTTATGCTAGCCCCATGCTCTCATCCTCTTTTGAGACATATTACACTTGACCTTTCCCTTCCCTTTATTCTCTCTCTTTGTATACATACTATTTTTATATAGTTTCTTTCTAACTGTCGATGACATCTCTACTTTTAGCTTTTTCTTTGTATTATTTTTTTTAGGATGAATTAAATGTTGCCTAAGCAAAAAATGGGGCTTATTTATTTGGACAACGTTCAAAAGGCTCAATTTCAACAAGATAAAAAGCAAGAAGAGCATTGTAGTTGACATTTATGTTTATATTCCTATTCATAATAAAACAAGTTTACCTTTTAAATGTTTTTGGTCATTTCGGTTAATTTTTTACTGCAAGTATTTTGTAGTTGATGGTTCTCATTGTGGGGCTAAATTGTATAGATTTTTTGTTGTACTAATAAAAAGCCTAGAACTATGACTATGCACATAAATTTAAAAGAAAAATGTTTAGTAACAAAGAGCCAGTGGAAGATAGAGATTCATTTATGAGGGTGCAATGTAGAATGAGCTAGCAGAAGAAGTGATTTTGCCGTTACGATTTTTGGCCTAGCCCACCAACAAGAACTGACCACCATCTATGGAGTTAGCCTCCTTCAAAATCAGTGGCTAGTAGGCTAGTTAGTGGAAAGTGGACCTAATCTAGGTCAATTTCACCCCGAGTAACAATTTCATAGCAAGTTTAGCATTAATTCCTAATATTATAAAATAACTATTAGAACTACTTTTATCCAAAAACTAAAAGTTTCAAATAAGGGACTCATTTATATATTTCAGGGCAAGGTAGATAAACGTTAGTACTTTCCCTCGTGTGCACTTAGATTTATAATTAGGATGGTTAAAAACTTCTTGGCCATTAGCTCTAACTATCTCATGACGATCTAATTATATAATAATTCAAGCAAAGATAGATTGATATGAACAACAACCATGTAGTTTTAAAACTTAAAAGCAGTTCATCAATATCTCTTGCTAACATACTGATGCATGTTAATTAATAAGCTCCAAAAACAAGCTTGCTCTAGGATGAAGACCGGCATCTTTGAGTGTCATCTGCATCTGCTCATGGCCGTAGACTTTTCTTGGGAAACCAGATATTAGTCTATAACTTGCAATGCCCGGCAGCCTCAGTGAATCTATGTATTTATATATTGAATGAATGGTGCTCGTGGATAGGAAGTTTTGTTCTATTTTTTCCCCGTTTGGAAGCCTTATCAATATCTGCATAACAATGATAACTTAATTTAGTTCACCAATGCATCCATATAAAATGCAAATATCATAAACATGTTTATAATCTCTAAACCCATCTTCAGCACCTTTGCAAGGTACGTAGCTTGCCCAAGTTGGCTATTCTAACTGAATAAAATTTTTTAATTTAACTTATTTGCATTGGGGATATATTTAATTAGTCATAACCCGACGAAAAAAAATAGAAAAAGAAAATTTGTTAGTAATCTTTATCATTTGAAGATTGAGAGTCTCAAGAGTGATGTTTGCTTTACCTTTGTGACCTTGGATTCATTACCATTCGTCCAAGTCTCCGTTCGCGGAGTTACATTTCTGCTTTCCTTCACTTTGCTTCCTTGATGTTTTGTTGTATGATTACTTTGCTTTATTACTTTCTCCTTATTAGCTTTGTTCGCCGCTTCTGTTGCTCTTTTTACTACTGGTTCCTCAATACTCACGTCCTTCTCCCTCTCTCTTTCCTGAAAATTACCACCAACATACACCTTCAACTTTGCACATATATTTTATTCAAATTTGGATCTTCATACACCCGATAAAAATATTATCAGTTTAATATTCATATTAGGAAGTAGTTTCAGTGTTCAAGGAGATATCTCTTAAAAGTTAAAAGCCTGATAAAGGAATATGACCCACTATTTCTGACAATAGGAGGGCATAGAGCAACTACATGAAAAATAAGCTTTTATAGCATTAAATAATTGCACTTTTTTGTATTGTTGTTATTGATATACACAAAAACACTATAAAAAGATCTCACCACCCTGGACATTGGGATTGCCTTGGCAAAACTCAAGAACTCCATGCCCAAGATGACTTGAAAGTCATCTATTGGAACGACGGAGAGAAGAGTGGTGCCCTTCCATTCTTCAATGTGTGGCTCAACGTCCTTTGCCACACCATGGATGGGCCTTGCCAGACACTAAATCAACCTGACTCTCCCAAATGCATTTCACCGGCCCTTTTCCTTTCTGTGTCTGGATTTGTCACGTCGTTTCATTTGTCGTGTTCGAGATGGAAGAAAGAAATGAATGAATATTCTTTTAAAAAAATGTAAAATAATATACCGACCGAGTTATAGTTTCCAATCCCAACCATTGTGCATGTAAGCTTAGAAAAGTTGGACAAAGCTGATGGTTAGGAAGAGCCTCATTGTTCGTGGTGTTGCAATGAATCTAGTAGATCATCCTCATGGAGGAGCTGAGGGGCACATGAAAGGAGGTAGACCTTTGGTGTCACCTTGGGGTAAGCCCACCAAATTAAGCAAGATTTGGGGTAGGGGTGGGGAAACGCAGAAATTAGTTAATGCCATGACGATCCATATGGAAGGACAATTTTGTTGATGCAGTCAAGACAAGGGGCCTCTTGCTTTAGATGTACTCAAATTAGTTAATGCCATAATGATCCATATGAAAGGATATTTTTGTTGATGCATTCAAGACGATGGACCTCTTACTCTGGATGTACT
>JAJIYU010015965.1:0-12410 GCA_030144865.1 Tinospora cordifolia | reverse complement strand
TAATGCTAATAATTAAATAATCTACATTTTTCATTTCCATGTATTTTTATTTATTTCATATTTTATTTTCAGATAATAATTTATGTAATTATACACTAATATTTACATAATACTTTATTTATTTTTTAATAAATACATGTACACTATATTTTATTTAATTCTATAAATTTTTCTATGTACATATTCTCATAATATGTAGAATTAACATTTATTATGCTAACACACACCTTATTCATACCCATATTAACCTACATGTATATTATATCTATTTATTTCTTAAGAAACTTCTTAAATTTCATAATTAATTCTACTAAATTGTAATTTTCATTAAATTATCAAATTAAGGTTTTATTTGTCTAATTCTTTATTATATCTCCAATCTATGTTATTTTTCATGCGCCAACCCACAATTTGCACCAAAAATTTTCTTAAAATCTTTGAAATTAATTAACTTAACTTATTTTATTTATTTTAAATTATTTGACAAAATTCTGGGGTATTTTCGACTTCTAGTCAGTTTCTTTGCCCTAATTTTTCACCTAATTTTCTTTTATAAAAAGTAAAGGTGTTTTTCAACTCAAACCACTCATACAAGCTAGTGGGACAACCTCCAAATCGGGCGACAAGACCAAAATCTACTTAGTAACCACGCTTTCTCTGGCGGGATAACCAACCTCCCTTTCAATGTTTAGCTTTACTCGGGACAAGGCTTACCCACTATCAACTCAACTTTCAATCCTTGTATCCAAACAAAAAATTTCAAAACATATATTTCTTTTTTGAAAAGGCTTTCTAAAACATTTTTCAATTTCAAAATAGAAGGTAGGGCATTCGACATTCAACTAAAAGTACAGGTCAAACCTACTTGAATTTTTAATTTTGGCTGAGCAACTAATGCTTGACTTTCTATTTCCTAGCCCTGTAATACCCTAAAAAATTTGAACAAAATGAAATGAAATGATCGAATTGTAAGGATAAATGAAACCAATTCATTTGAAGGATCAATTAGTCAGTTTAATTGCTCAAAAAGCCCTCAAGGGATGAAAATTGTGGAACAAAAATGAAATGAAATGAAATGAAATGAAATGAAATGAAACAAATCACCCAACTGATCTAGACATCCAAAATTTATTTTATTTATCCAATTAAGGGTTCATTTTCCTAATATGCTTCAGTGGAATCAAAATTAGTAAAGAAAATGGAGAGAACCTTAGCCAAATGAAAGTTTTAAATTTTTATTGATTTCATGTGAACCCAAAATATGTGCTAAGGGCCAAAAATCCTAGCCAATTGAAAGATATGAATTTTTATTAATTTCATGTGGAGCCAAAAATGTGTAAAAATGCCTAAGCATGTGCAAGTCACATGTGAGAAGATGATAACATGCCATTATCAGTACACCCATGCCCCATACACACTAAAACATCCCATAAGGAATAATTCCCTAAACTTGCCTCACACACACTTGATACACACATGTGAGTCATCCCATGCTTGTTTAGAAACCATGAAAGGATGATCTTATGTACACAAGCAAGTATAATAGTGTAACCCACTCAAAACGTCCAAACAAGAAAGAAAAGGGAATGGGAAACTTTCCTAAAACCTAAGATGTTCTAATCTTGCCGCCAACTAAGGGAATGACCGTCATATCCTTCATGCAAAACCCTAGACGTCCTCTTGTGCTCACATGAATGAAATGGGAAGACTTTAAGTGAGGAACATGCCAAAACGTCTACTAAGACAAGGGAAACAAAATTAAAAAGATTCCTAGTAGGCCCATAGTCTAAATCATGCACACAAGTGAGGAAACTAAAGAAGATTCAACGCAACAAGAAAAGAAATACTTGACACCGAAGAATGAACAAAGAAAGAATGTTTCCCTTGCTCACAAATCAAATTTCAACCAACAAAGAAGGTTTTGGATTCTCTTGAGGACATCCAAAGAGAGAAGGAAAGTGGTTCAACATGTGAGATTGTGCTCACACATGAATAGGAAACCCTAGTGAGCACACTTGCCCAATCCATGCAAAACGTCCACATTGTGTATGGAAAGATTCTCATGTGTGAGATTACCCAAACCGTCCCCTAAGTGCTTATGAAACCCTATATAAACCCTCCTAATGTTCTCATTCTTCCTTGTCCCAAAGCAAGAGCATACTAGTCCCTCTTGACTTTCTCTAGCCTTCTTTTTAGCAATCCCCTTAGTTCTTGAATAACCTTGAACCCTTCTTGAGTCCTTTGATGTTTAATTAAATGTTCCTGAGTTGTCTTTGAGTGCTAGGTGTGTTGAAGAGGGAAAACTCTGCCAAATTTCAACCAAGCTCGCAATAGAGGTGGAAGTGATTTCTAAAACCTTCATTTTACTTATTTAGCTTAATACTATGGTCATGTATGCTTAATTTGCATGTCTATCATGTTAATTGATCATGAAACCATGACATGCTTAGAATATGCATGTTTAAGTTTATTTTAAAGTATGATGCATACTATATGTTTGTTTTCATGTTTTAAATGGCTATGTCTTAACATGTTGATATTATTTTATTTATGATTCATGAGTATGAGATTAAGTAAAAGATTTTGATATTAAGAACCATGTACTGTCACTGTGAACATGAGGTCATTGTGGATGTTCTTTACTAGTGATTAGTTCATAGGGTTAAAGTCCAAAATATTTGGAATATGGGCGAGACCCTACATCTAATGAATATGGCAAAAGAAATGCCTTTTTACTCCAAAGAAGTATTTTGTTAAGAACATCAAGGGCTTTGAAACCCTTTCAGTCTAATCTACAACTTTAAACAAGATAATGTTTGAAATGCCTAATGTTTTACAAGTGCTTGAATCTGAATGTGTTGTTAGCCTAAATTAGTAATTTGGTTGTTTAAAAAAAAATCCACTAGGTTATGTGCTCACCCTTTCTCTCTTATTTTTTAGGGATTTGAATCACGTGAAGACTTTGATATTAGATAGGTTCTAATTTTAGAAAGTTTCTATATTTGAATGTAAGGGCATGTAACTCAAATTTTGAATATCTATAATGTAAGACTTCCATTGAATTTAATCTCTTTTATCAGTTATGTACTCTTTTTATTAAATCAATAAAGATTTGGAAAGTTTTCTTTTATCTCTTGTGTAATTGCCTTATTGAACTTTGTTTATAAATTTTGGGTTAAGTACTCTTGAATCTCAACAAGGCATGGGATAAAAGGAATAAGAAGTCAAGTTTTTTACTTGTAATGTAATACCAGTCTGACCCACCTTGTGGTTATGTCCAATTAAAAGTCTCAGGGGTTGGGGTGTTACAAGCCTAATACATCCGCTGACTGAACTCTGATACCACACTTTGTAACACCCTAACCCCCAAGACTTTCAATTAAACTTAACCACACGGCGGGCTGAGCTAGTATTACATTACATACAACTTGACTTATTATTCCTTTTATCTCACGCCTCGTTGAGATTCAAGAGTACTTAACCCAAATTTATAAACAAAGTTCAATACGGCAATACACAAGAGATAAAAAAAAGAAAACTTTTCAAATCTTTATTGATTTAATAAAGTGAGTAAGTAACTAATAAAAGGGATTAAATTCAACGGAAGTATTACATTATAGATATTCAAAATTTGGATGACATGCCTGTAACACCCCAATTTTCAACCGAACCTCCCGACACGTGTGATGGGTGATCGTCCGTTGAAAATCGAGATGCTACTTAAAATTTTCATTCTATCAAAATCTTTTTCTTCAATTTTCAGTCCATGATACTTATTCCCAAAGAAATGTATTTGAAAACATAATTTTATAGAAGATAACAATTCAATTTAACTTTCATGTGTTCACCGGATTTTCATAGTTAAACAAAAATAAACTTAAATCAAAAATCATAGATCATAACTTTCAAATTTCGCAACGAAATCACCTCAACATTTCTATTAAGAAGGTAAATGTGGAATATACAAAATCGTTTTGATAACATGAGAAATTAGAAATCCAAATTTTTACCTCTTGTTGTCTTCTTCGCACAACGTTACGCCAATAAAAGTAACTGCTATAGTTTCCTCTCCACGCACTCACTGCAGCATCAACGGCTTCAGTTTAAAAAAAAATAAAATTTTTCCTTATTCAATCATTCTTCATGTTCTTCGTCTTATTCTTGATTCACACACCTCAACAAGCCAAAATCCAATTCTGAAAATCACTTTCAAACAAGTCACGACCAGCATGTATCAGTAATCTCAAATTTACATTCAACTAACCCAATTCCTATTTTCCATGGTTAACACGGTTTGGCAAGTGAACAAGATATGGTTTCCAATTCTTAGTGTAGTCCCAAGATATGATCCTCATTTGATTCCCTATTTATGTGTGAGCACAAAAAGGATTTAGAACACTTACCAATTCAGATTGGACGTCCAAATGTGATCAGATTTTGTACACAAAGCCATTTTCCTAGTTGATCTGTTTGTTTGGGCATCAAGTCAAGAAGGTATAGGAACCTTTCCTCTTTTCAATCCTTAGATGTCAGCTTCACTTGTTTTTAGGGTGTGTGTGATCATGGCCATCTAAGGATACTTTTATTATTTCCTCATCTTATTTTAGGCGTCATGTGTCAAGCAAGGGAATATTCTAATATTTGGTGCTCCCATGCAATCAAGTAAGTTTCTAATTTGGGTTCTCTTTAAGTGGTGCACAAGATAAGGGTTAAATAGGGTATTTGGCATAGAAATCCAGCTTGATTTGGCACCTCATCTAGTTTCTATTTGTGAAACTTCCAATTTTGTTTGCATGAGCACAAGGGACGGCTAGGGTTTTTACATTGAGGATATGATGGCCATTCCCCTCATTTGTGCCAAGATTAGAGCATCTTTAGGTTTAGGAAAGCTTCTCATTCCCTTTCTTGCTTTGTTTGGATGTCTAGGGGTGCACAATATCAAACTTTGGTGGACACATGATCACATTTTGGGACTTTTAATTATGGCTTATTTCTTGTGGAACACATGGGACGTCCTTGGATGCATGGCAAGGTGGTGTACATTATCATGACACCTTAAAACTTTTAGTTTCTCTCTTGAGCACAAATGAGCCATTTCTAATTTAATTTTTCACACATGTGGCTAGTACACAGACAGCTAGGGTTTGCCCACATGGGTGTACAAAGTGTGTGAGGCTGGTTTTGGGTTTCCTTATTCCACCCTATTGGTGCGCCATTCCCATGCCCTCATTTCACTCTTTTGGGTCCACATGCATTTAACAAAAATTCCAAAATCATGTTTGGCTAGGATTTTTGGACCTTAGCACATTTTTGGGTTCACATTATGGCTAGGTTTCATCCCATTTTCTTGCCTAATTCTCATTCCACTGATGCGTATTAGGCAAATGAACCCTATATTGGACAAATGAAATGAATTTCTTGGTGCATAGATTGTTTGGGTTGTTCATTTCATTTCTATTTCTTAATTTTCACTCCCCTGAGAGGTTTTTGAGCAATTAAACTATCTAATCGATCCTTGAAATGAATTGGTCTCATTTATCCTTATAATATAATCATTTCATTTTTTAGTACAAATTTTTCAGGGTATTACATACTTGTTCTTCATCGTTGTTTGGTTCAGTTGTCAATAGTGAACACATAGTCTCATGAACCCATCTTTCTTCTTCATGAACAACATTGAAGCTCCCCATGGTGATTCACTTGGCCTGATAAGTCCTTTCTCTCGATGCTCATCTAGTTGAGTCTTTAACTCAATCAATTCTATTGGTATCATTTTGTAAGGAGGTATGGCTATGTGGTTGGTTCCAAGGCGTGAAGTTCAATCTTGAACTCTACTTCTCTAGTAGGTGGTAGTTCGAGTACGTCATCTGGGAACACATCTTCATACTCCCTCGCCACTTCTAAGTCATGGATTCCTCTTTACTCTACAAAGTCCTCCTTAGAGAATTTCTCAGACTCATCTTTCTGCCTCAAGCAATTCAATATGGCTATCATCGGGCTTCTAGGTAATCTCTGCATATCATCATTGATTTATAGGTTTTCCTAAAAGATAGTGTTATGGTTACTCACCTCTTGAGACAATTTATTTGTGCTTGATACTGGTTTAATTAGTCCATTCCCAAGATTACATCAGATCCATAAAATGGAAGTGTACAGAGGCCGACTATGATCAGTTTATCTCTAAGCCTTAGGTTACAACTACACATTTTTTTAGGTGACAGTTGTTCTTATGGGTGCGGATACATTCAAGGTCACAGGTAATGTTTTTGTTACTAATTATAACCTATCAACCAATTTTTCAAAAATAAAGGATTTTATAACACCCAAATCAAACAATAGTTTCACAACAACATTAAATAGCAAAAGTGTACCTTCTACTATAGTGACTTGATCCTCTTGAACATCAAAAATGCCAAACACTCTAGCCTAGTTCTACCCATAGCCTTGGTTCTAGTTTTGTCCCTGGTTGTTATTTTTCCAAGGTTGTTGAGGACGTCCATTCTATCCTCCTCCTTGATTGTTCTGTGGTTGTTGTTGTTGTCGAGTTTAAGCTTTGGTGCGGCAGAACTTTGCTATATGTCCTGACTGGTTATAGTGGAAGAATAGTCCTTAACGTCTAGCGTACTCCAAATGTTCTTCTGTGGCTTGTTGAAGGTCCTTTGTTGGCACCGTTCTAACTAGTATTCTTTTTCTTCTGGTTTCCTTGGTAATCTTTGTCATTACTTGGCCTCTTGTTTCTATTCCTCAATGACGTCTCTGTATGTCTTCAAGCCTAGTGGCATTATCACTTTTCAAATCTCGATCTTAAGACCCTCTACAAATCGGTTGGCCTTCATTGTCTCCTCCCTAATCAGCTCAGGTTAAAATTTGACCAATTCAGTAAATTTGATCTTATATGCAACTACCATCATGTCTTTTTTTAATTCAACCTAACAAAATTCGACATCTTTCTTAACTTAGCTTCTAGGAAGAACTTCTCATAGAACACTTCCTTAAACTCCTCCCAGTTTATCTATCTGACGTTAGTGTTTGGATCCACCTTTAGCATCCATCATCAACTCCTAGCTAGTCCCTTGAACTGATAGGTAGCCAGAGCCACTCTATGAGGACATGTTCCCCCTAATACGTCTAGGTGTTCATCCAATTTTTGGTACCAGTAGTCTACCGTCATGCAGTCAAAAGTGCCATCAAATTGAGGTGGGCAAAGTTTCTACAACTCCATCAACATGTCTCTCTGTTCTTTATTTTCCCTATCTTTTTGTGCCCTCCGATGAGCGAGGACCTCAAGTACTGACATTGGTTACTGCACTAGAATTTATTCCTGTACCTACAACTGTGGCACCACTTGTGCTATCATCTGAGGTAATTCTCTCAAAATCTACTTCATGACCCCTCAGGTGACTTCTATCATCATATTCTCAATTTGAGTATCAACTATACCAATCTGTGCCTGATGTCCTCGCAGTTCAATCTTGTCAAAAGTGGCAGCTCTAGTAGCGTATCTCTTGGATCCGACCATTATATACAAGTCGAAGATCTTTTTAGTATTTGTTTCTTCACAACTTTTTGTTTTGTTCGTACTATCATAACTCTAGATTCATGTCTCTAGGTTATCAATTTGTTCAGTGGCCTATTAGTTTATTCTTCTGAGTTCTGTTTGAGGGTTTCAAGGCCCTCTAATGTTGTTGGGTATAGGATTTGGTCTCATAAATCAAAACATGCAATATATGAATTTTAACAAGTATAGCATGCATTGAATCAATCATTCAAACATTCAGTCATGCAATTTCATCTGTGCCTCCGAGTTCAAGCATCCCATACCACCCTTGCCCTTTGACACAAACTTCCACTCAGAGATTTCACTACACCCAACCAATTTCACAAATGTCTCAACAACTAAGGTTTCTCAAGCCCCATTATACTTGACCGTCCCATGGCAGACAAGCATAGGGAAAACAAGCTCTTCCAAAGTTATCGATCATTCATCAAACATGGCTCATCATTCTCTGAGTCCAGGATTCCTCCATACCCCCGAATTCTTATGCGTCCCATACCACATAGAAATCAGAGATACAAGATCCTCTCAATCTCGTGTCCTAACCAATCAAGTTTTCTATTTTCACACGTTTTCAATCTCTAACTTATGTCCTGATCCACTATGCCTTTCTTAGCAACACCCAAGTCCCTACCTTAGGCCTTTTTCCTAGACTTAGGGTCTCAATTCCTAGTTGGAAAGTTCAACCTCATCTAGTTCTGGTACCACTCCTGGTACTACCGTTCATACTCGTGTAAGTTTCTTGCCCTTATATATCACCTCCTAGTTTTCTCATAGAGAAATAAGTGTGTTCTTTAACTCTGATCACTAGTATGAGCTCATAGGACAACCTCCAAATAGGGTAGTGAGACCAAAGTCTGCTTAAATAATCATGTTTTCTCATACGGGATACCTTATCTCCCTTTTAATCTTTAACTGTACTCGGGACAAGGCTCACCCACTATCAACTCAACTTGTAATCTTTATATCCTAACAATATTTGAAAACATATATTTTCTTTTTGAAAACAACTTTCCAAAACAGTTTTCAATTCTTAAAACAAGAGGTAGGGAATTCGAAGTTTAACTCAAAGTAAATGTCTTACCTAATGAGTCAATTCTTTTTAATTTTGGCCAAGCTTTCTATAGCCTAGGCTCTAATACCTACTTTGTAATACCACACTTCCAGTGCCCAAAACCCATTTCATCTAACAGTGCTTCCTATTTTTAGAGTTGGGCTGCCCGGGTTGCGAGCCCGTGTTACATTGTCTCTTTTCCTTTTTCTCTTCCCAAATCCTTGTGACTTTCTGAATAATTAGTAATTCATGCAATAATTCAAAAAAATAAACATTTAGAAACATTTAAATAAAATAACTCTATATCATTCATCATTTCCAAAATTCAAAGGTACATAGCCTTTGTGACTATTACAGCAGAAAATAACTTCAAAACTTGAATAAAATAAATTGGGCCAACATGCCCTAAAATTTGATAAAATCTCAAAAATATAATCTAAGAGTCTTCCATAAGGTATTGATATCATTTTTATGAAAGATTAGAAAGAAGGGGTGAGCTTGAAACCTAGTGGATCATTCCAAATATTTACATCATTATTTCAACAAATAAGAAAAAAATGTTAAGCACTTTTAAATATTATCTGATTCAAACGTTTTATTATTTTTAGTTATAATTAAGACCAAAAGGAGTTAACCTCTGTGTTTTAGATCTAGGGAGAGAGATCATTCTTGAAACTCAAACCCTTCTCTATGAAGTGGGATTACTCCTGAAAACCCAATTCACCATGGAGTCAATCTTGACACCCAGTTCTAACCGACATGGTTGGAACACACACGAAAAAATCCTTCCTGGTGTCGGTACGTGGTTAGAATCTCAATTAATCTTTGATTAAATATAAAAATATAGCATTCATGTAAATAAACTAAACTTAAACAAAAATTAAACATGTGAGCATGGTAACAATATGGCATGGATCATATCATCACATAGCATACATGTGTATTAATGTAAGCCTAAGCATGCATATTCTACATGGCATGTCTAATAATTAATCATGCATATTCAAGGCATCAAACATATGCAAGCCTTATTTAAATTAAACTAATAAGTAAAAGTTGAAAATCATCTACACCGTAAATAGCAAACTCCTCCTTGAACTTTCAGTTGAATCTCCTTCAGATCTCCCCAATCGTTTGCACAAAAATTTGTGCAGCACTTCGTTACTACTACTCCAATTGCTGTTAAGAACAACTAAAAAAAAGAGGGATGCCAAGAAGGAGGTAGAAAGAGCAAGAAAGACTTGTCAGTTCTTACTGGGATGAAGATAATGGGATGTAATACACTAAAAACTCAGTACCAAATGAAATGAAATTCAAGGTTTATTCAGTGAAATTTGGATGCAAAATGAAACCGAGCTCATTTCAAGGCTAAATTTGGCATGTTTTAAAACTCTCATTTAGTGACTTTTAAGAATCTAAAATGACCATTAATGAAGCAAAGTGACTTGAACCGGCCAATTAAACAACATATTCAAAAATTAGCTCAATTGGTCAATATTAGGGCTCTCATTTTGCCAAAACACCTTCAAGGGTTTAAATTAGGAAACAAATGGAATTTAGGGTACTTCAAGGATTCAGAATGACCCAAAATTCTATAGGATGGCATAAACTAACAAGACACACAACATATCCAAAAATTGGGACAATTGGCCAAGATTCGGGTAAAGTACTTTCAGTGGGCTCTAAATAAGAAAGGTTTCTAAGGAAAAATGTCTTGGGTCAAACTATACCTTAAAATTTGTGTGTTGATCATTAGTTTCAAAACTATAGGTTATACATCTAAATTCCTAGCGATTAGGGACATATTAAATTTTATTAAATTCATGTGAACCCATGAAGGCATGGCCACCCAAAACATGTGCAAGTCATATGGGTGGAACACCATGATCGGGTGCACCCCACCCTACTCAACCACCATGGGACGTCTTCCCTTATTGTTCCATAAATCATGATCCAATGTACCACATAATTGATTTAGTACACCATACATTTGGGACGTCCCACTAAGGATTTGGAAATCCATGAAGATTGATTCCATGCACTAAGCTAGTGATCATGTGCTTCATGCCTCACCTAAGCAAAACTGGCCCCTCCATGCACATGTGTGTGTGCGCAAATGTTAATTAAACTAATTAAAAAGGTTTGAAATATAAAATTGATGCTCATAAAACCAAAGCCACCCCACACTCACAAGAGAGAATCAAAAATGAAAACTTTCCTATCCCATTTTGGAGCCTAAATTGAGTGATTCTCATATATGGGACACCACCCTTGGGTTTAAACCAAATTGGAGAGTTTCCTTAAGCTTAGATATGAATATTAGACTATATTATGGTGTCCCCTCAAGACTGATAGCATACTCCCCATGGTCAACGTCCAAAGAAGAAATATATCCATTATACACTAAGAGTGATGCCAAAGGAAGGAAATGGACAAAGGAAAGATTCTTGCTCACATGTACTTGCCAAACTAGACTAGAAACTTACTATGCTCACTAGATCATGTCCCATCTGATATTAGCATTATTCTAAGTCTGAAAATATTCTTTGATATTAATTAAGAAATTTAATAGAGAATCAAATCATGGATCATAAGGGAATTGGCAAGTTTAGTGATCCTTGTGCACACTTACCATGTCTTTCTTTTAGTGTTTGGAAACTTGCTCAAACCTTGAGAGCTGCCCAAGGACGTCCCATATGCTTATGAGCAACTATAAATACCCCCCCCCCCTAAGTTGCACACAATCCCTCGTTCCAAGAACAAGAGAGATTCCTCACAATAGTGCTCTCAAACTTCTTCTTCTTCTTTTCTTTTTGTTTTCTTTTGCTCAAAGGTGAGAGACTTTTAGTTCCAGCATTTAGTGATTAGTAGAGAGTTCCTTTGCTAAGATTCAAAAGTTCTAAAGCGAAGGGAACCTCCACTGAAATTTGGGGAAGACATCTCATCTAATGTGGAAGTTGTTTTCTTAAACATTATTTTCATATTTGAGTCATTAGAATGTTCTCTCTTGTGTGACGTTTTTGTGTTTTTCAAAAAATCATGAGGCACGTTTTCATTTCTATTTTTAAGTATTTTGGTATGTTTCAGTTTTGATGAATATTCAAGATCATGCATTTATGATGTTCATTTCATGTTAGTATCATGTTTAGGAGTTATTCTAAAGTTATGTGCATGATGTTGTATGGTGAGTGAATTGTTTTGCAATTGATTAAATTCTAAAATTTATTTCAGCTTGTTCTTGTATTCTAAAATTTTATTTATATCTCATAAATGTGGGATTTAAGATGAGAAGATGGTGATACAAACCACGTACCATCATAGTAGACACATGGTTGCTAGGGTACTCTCTTCTTATGATTAGTTCATAAGGTTTGTAATACCTAAGTGATTGGTTGACGAGTTAGAGTCTCTACGTCCAAATTCCAATGAAAATGGCTAAGAAATATCATATTTCACTCTAAGGAGCCACTTAGTTGAGAACATCAAGGGTTGAAAAACTCTTTTGGTCTAAGTTACAACTTTACACAATCTCGATTCTTGAAACGCTTAATTTTTGAAAGTGTTTAAATTATGGATGTGTTGGTCATTTGAATATGAAAATTGTTGTTTAACATCCACTGAGCTTAGCGCTCACCCTTCCTTTAACATTTTTCAAGAAATTGAATATGTGTTAGTTGCATAATAAACCAATATTAGACTAGGTAAAATGACGCATTTTGTAGGAAATAAGAGAAAATATAACTATAGAATTGCATAATTAGCAATAATTGCATATCGTTAGGAAATGCATTGTTTAACAAC
>JAJIYU010015964.1:0-12402 GCA_030144865.1 Tinospora cordifolia | reverse complement strand
TCTTTTTAATTAATAAAGAATTTGATTTTTCTTTATCTCCTAATATTGTCTTGTATTTATGAAAAGATATGTTCTTTAAATCACTCATAGACATGAGATATTGAAAAATGGGATGTCAAGTGTGTGTCACTTGTAAAGTAGCACCGGTCCGACCCGCCGTTTGGTTTAGTCCACTGTCAAGAAAAAAGGTGGATGGTCCAATGCTTAATGATACGGGGGTTGGGGTGTTACACTAGGTGACAATATTTAAAAAGGTTGTTTGGGTTAGTAAACTCCTTTGTACGCTCTGTGACTTAATTTGAAATTATGATATACTAACACTTTGATTATCGCACTTGTAATTAGGACCCTATTCCTACGTGTTCCAATTATTCACTGATATGTTTCTCGATACCCTCTTCCAAGGTGTTCAATCAACAATCCAATGGGTTCAAATAATGATTCCTATGTTATATCTCATAGATCCAGTCACAACCTTTCGATCAATGACCTGATCTAGATCTCTACTGCTATAACCTCTCACCAAACCTCTCTCCCGAGATAATTCAATGATCTTGGATTCTTTATGCCTATGGCCAGTAAGCATAAAGCATTAAGCATGAATAAATAAAGTAAAGTGCAAATAAATCATTGATAATGATAGAATCATAGTGCATACATTGGTGTCTACTACCCAAACAGTAAAATGGAATTAGTTAGACATGGAAGAGAGATTCATCAAATAAAGAAAAGAATAGAAATCATTCATACTCTAATTGATATTGAAAAACTCCTTTAACTTCTTCACAAGACTCTATTTCTCCAGCCACCTTTGTTTCTTTCCCAATTTGGTATCCCCCTCTGCTAGTCACATTTTTTCCTTTTATACCCGCACTCAATTAACCCAAAAAATCGCGATATTCGCGCAACTTAAGTGAGGGACTGCAGTCATTGCTTCTGTGCAAAAACCCAGAAAATCTTCTCAATCTGTGGACCGCGGTCTGCTTGTTTTTGTACAAATCATGTTCTGGTGACCGCGGTCACCACAATATGGACCGCGGTCTCTAGTACGTTATGTACTGATCTAGTTCGTCTTTTGTTACTGCGGTCTTCAGTTGATGGACCGCGGTTTGCTGGTATTCTTCTCATGATTTCCTTCCTGAATTGCCTCCTTCTACCCACTGCTTCAATCTATGTCCTACAACACACTTAAGTTCTTTCGCAGACATCATTTTCTCATAAAAGAATAACAAAACTCATCAAAACAAGGTTTAAAAGCTATTAAACAATGCAAATCTCTAACTACATGCAATTATAGCTAATTTATGCAATTTTAACTTCTATTCTCCTTTATTTCTTCTAAAATGCAACCTTTTACCTATTCTAATGTTAGTTTGCTACGCAACTAACAGTAGGGGCAGAGTAGAAGAACCATCTTGGATTAAGCTCATCAAAATAAGTACACAATGCATCTAGGAGGTTATATGATGTACTAAAACCTCAAGAAGACCTTTTGGGGGAGAGGTATGAAAAGGACATAGCCACTTATGTCTTTAGATGTTTGACTTGTTAGCAGGTAAAAATCGAACATAGAAAATCTTTAGAGATGTTGCAACATCTTCCAATACCATAATGGAAGTGGGATAATGTTGCAATGGACTTTGTTAGTGGCCTGCCTAGGAATCAGAAAGGGGAGGACACCGTGTGGGTGATTGTTAATTGTCTGGCGAAGGTAGCTCATTTTCTACCCATTTAATCTACGGATGCAGTGGGAATACTTGGTAAACTATACATTAAAAAAATTGTAAGACTACATGGTATTCCCAAGACTATTGCATCAGACAAAGATAGAATGTTCATGTCTGTAACACCCCAACCCCTGTATCTTTAAGCATTGGACATAACCACCATTATCTTGATAGTGGACTAAACCAACTGGCGGGTCGAGCTAGTGTTACTTTGCAAGTGACACACAATTGTTCTTCTCCTTTTCAATATCTCCTGCCTTTATATAAAAATTCAAGAATACAAAATTTTCACTTTAATAAATCAAGGTAAATTAAAAGAGATAAAGAAATTTAAACTATTTTATTCATAATACAAATAAAATTGAAAGTACAAAACTTTTCAAAAAACTAATTATTACAGTGGAAAACTTCAAAATACTTTTCAGTGGAAAAGATTTAAACTTTGGGCAACATGCCCTTAAAAATTCTAAAAATAATAAGGTAGAGAATTTCTAAGAGTTATCCATGTTCAACTGCTTCATAGGTTTCACGTTCCTTAAAAAATAAAAAAGGAAGGAGTGAGCACATAGCCCAATGGATCCTTTTCAAACAAATATCTTTCTTATTCAAACTAATAACACAATCATAATTCAAACACTTGTAATCATTAGGTGTTTCAAACAACAATTTGTTCAAGTCGAGTCTCAGATGAAAATGGCCTTTAATCCCTTGATGCTCTTAACTAAGTAAACGGGGCCCACTCGACATCAACCCATTCGTGGCACGTGTCGGCATCAACCCGTTACACACGGTGACTCACAAGGTACCGTGGTACAGGACCCTCAAGTATTTAGGTCTAAAAATCATATGATCTAACTCATATGAAAAGAACATCCATAGCGTCGCCTTGACCACTATGATGGTACATGGTTATTATCACCATCGTCTCAACTTAACTCTCATATCATGATCTCGTAAAATAAATTTCAGAATATGAAATCAAACTAAAATTCAGAATATACACGATCAATTCATGAAACATTCATAAAACATGCATCATACTTTAATTTGAAAGCCTAAGCATGATACTAACATGGCATAGATGATATATTTGCTTAAACATGAATCAAACCTGAAAAATTGAAATAAACTTTTAAAATTCTGAAACTAAAATTGAAAATCTTTGATTTGAATGAAAAGCACACAAACAATGAGTATGCCATAAATTCAAATAAGAACAGAATGGTGTTCTAGAAATCACTTCCACCTTATGATAGCTTCAGAAATTTCTATAGCAATTCCCCCACGTAATACTAACAACGAAGATCATCCAAATTAATTCCCTAACCAAAGAGAAAAACTTCTCACACACAAGAAAGAGGAAACAAAGGTGAGAAGAGGTGCCAAGAAGAGGGCTTAGAGAAAATAAGAGGAAATTTCAACTCTCATTTTTGGAATGAGGAAAGTGAGAGCCTAGGGGCTTTATATAGATTTTCAATGGGGAAAAAATAGAAATTTTTGAGTTTTTCTTAGAGTAAAATACCTTAATTCTCTAAAATTTCGTATTTCCTAATTATAAGAGGAAAATAAGTATTTTTAGATTTTTTTCAGAATTTAAAAATTAATTTTTGGTATTTAGCTCAATTTTTAGTATTTTCGGCAAATTTTTCATTATTTTTTGCGTTTTTTTCATATTTTATAATTCGACTATTATTTAGTGCATTAGATCGTCCTTGAGACGCACACACAAATCTGATTGGAGGGTCTAGATTGGCGCGCGCAGTGTTGCATCGTGCGACTTCGTGATCGAGGGTTCGTGGCTTCGATCACGGCCGTCCGATCGTCCTTGATCATCTTCGTTATTTTGTGCACTCGGGCGTTGGTGTAGGTCATCTTGTGGCTGTCGGATCATGAGATCGGATTCAGATCAACGGTTTGCAGCTGTTGGATGCATTTTGAGTTATATTTATATGATTTTCAGCCGAATTTCATGTTCTATTTTCAGATTTTTGCCAAATTTTAATCCAAATTGACTTTCTAATCTTGTTTTCATAAAAAATTGCACATATCCTTATATTTTGGGCTATGATATCTCATGATATACATTATATTCATATATTTTCTTAAAAAAAATCCATTAAATTGATTTTATTCCTTATTTGGCTAAAGTAGGACTTACCAAATTTTTCATCCGTTAATTTCGTATAATTCTCTGAATAAATTTTCAAATTTCATACAAATTTTTGAAATGTTACAACCTACCCTCCTTACAAATATTTTGTCCTCGAAATTTGTTCATATTTAGGTATTCTTCATGAATAGATGCGGATACTTCGTCTTCATTTTGCTTTCGAGTTCCCATGTGTCTTCTTCTACCCCGTGATGTTTCCACAGTACATTCACTAATGGGATATCCTTTGTTCTTCGATTCTGTACCTTGTGGTCAAGGATTCTGATCGTTATTTCCTTGTAGGTAACATCATCTTGAATATTCACTTCCTCTCAATGAATGATGTGAGAACACCCTTACATTTTATAAAAAAATTAGAAGGTGGAAAACTAGGGCACGAAACTGATTAGAAGTCGAAAAAGATGTCAAAGGCAGTACCTTGACTAAACAAAGGTTTTAAGTCAACCAAACTGAAACCCCAGGTCAAGGGGAGAGACCTTAGGTAGAAACATGGGCGTAGCCAAGGGTGGCACAGTGGATTAAAAGCACAGAACTTTAGGACATAGGTTAGAAATTGAAAATGTGTGAGAACATAAGTATTGTTTGGCCATTACACGAAATTAGAAAGATTTTATATCTCTGGTTTCTATGTAGTATGGAATGCATAGAAATTTGGGGGTATGGAGGAAGCTTGGACTTCGGAGAATGATGGACCATGTCTAGTAAATGATCGGTAACTTTGGAAGAACTTATTTCTCTACGCTTGGTTGGTATGGGACGATCAGGTATAGTGGGCTTGGGAAACCTCAGTTATTGAGACATTTGTGAAATTGTCTGAGTGTTGCAATATTCTGAATGAAAGTGTAAGTGGAAGGGGTAGAGTGTTATAGGACACTTGAACCTGGAAGCTTAGATGGAAACCCCAGATATTTCCTCAGGCAGTTCCTTAGCCTCAAGTACATTCACCCATCTCGGTTCAGTAGCTAACACCTATGGCCCTAGCTATCCAACGTTAGGGGACTCAAGGGGATCTGGAAGATGAGAAACAAAGGTAGATGTTGATGGAACTACAGAAGCTCCACCCTCCACATTTTGAAGGTACAACTGATTGTATCAAGGCGGACCACTAGTATCGAGAGATGGAAGAACATCTGAATGTGCTGAAGTTAACTGGGTCAAGAAGGGTGGCACTGGCCACACACAACTTCAAGGAACAGGTCTGAAGTTGGTGGTGTATGATGAGGATGGACCCTAACACAGATGTTGATGTTATGAGTTGGGAGAAATTCACGAAGATCTTTTATGGAAAGTTCTTTCCAAAAGCAACCTTGAGCAAGTTAAAGGAAGATTTCGTCCGGTTGAACCAAAGAGAAATGACTGTAGCTGAGTATGAAAGAAAGTTCACTGAACTAGCCAAATTCTTATCAGATATGATTAGGGAAGAGAGAATGAAGGCTAATCATTTTGCACAGGGTCTCAAAATGAAGATTCGAAAGATAGTAAAGACTCTGGGCCTAAAGACATCTAAAGATGTCTTGGAAAAAGCTCTAACCCTAGAATACGAGCTCAACCTGGAACAACGCATGAGGGGAAAGAATAAAAGGCCCAAAAGTGAAAAAGATCATAGGCCTCATAAGAAAAGCAAGAATGGTGAAAATACACCACAAAAACAGGGGCAAACCAGAAACAGGTCTAAGGAATGAGCTAGAAAGCAAAGACTGTGCTATGTGTGCAGACAAAAGGGTCATCTTGTCAGGAATTGCCCGACCATTATTGTTCAGGCTCCCTAGCAACAACCACTGCAAGGACGAGGTTTGAATGGTCACCCTCAGGGTAGGCAACAGTAGCAGAATGCCAATCAGGGGCAAAACCAAGGTCGCGGGCAAAACCAGGCTCGAATGTTCGCTGTTGACCCTCAAGAAGACTAGGTCCCTATAGTAGAAGGTACATTTCTTTTGTTTAATGTTGCTGTGAGACTACTATTTAACTTGAGTATCTCTAAGTCTTTTATCTCTAATGAACTAGCTAATAGGTTACAACTTGTGACAAAAAAACTACCCATAACTTTGAATGTGTCTACGCCAATAGGGACCACTATGACTTCAAAAAGAATGTGTAGTTGTGACCTAGGGTTCAAGAATAAACTCATAACAATTGACCTATGTACTTTATCTTTTTATGGCTATGATGTAATCTTGGGGATGGATTGGTTAGATCAGTATGAAGCCCAGATAGATTATCCTAGGAGATGAGTGACCATAAGCCTACCTTCGGGGTAAACCTATAAAATCAACGGAGATATGCAAAGATTACCGAGAAGTCCAACCATAGCCACGTTGAATTGCTTTAGGCAGAAAAATGAGTTGAATGAACTCTCCCAAGAAGAACCTATTGAACTAAAAAAAATTCAAGACCTAGCCGTGGTTAGTGAGTATGAGGATGTGCTCCCAAATGACTTACCCAGACTACCACTTGCTAGAGAATTAGAATTCAAGATTGAACTTCATTCTAGAACCAACCCTATAGCCATACCTCCTTACAGAATGACACTAGTAGAATTGATCAAGTTGAAGTCTCAACTAGATGAGCTCAAGGAGAAAGGATTCATTAGGCTAAGTGAGTCACCCTGGGGAGCCCCTATACTACTCGTGAAGAAGAAAGATGGTTCGATGAGACTTTGTGGCTAGAACCAATAGATGAATCAAGCTACAGTGAGGAATAATTATCTTTTGCGAATGATTGATGACCTATTTAATTAATTAAAAGGAACCATTCATTTCTCAAAGATTGATCTAAGGTTGGGATATCACCAGTTGAGAATCAAGTTGTCCAATATACATAAGACAACCTTAAAAACAAGATATGGACACTTCGAGTTCACCATGATGCCCTTTGATTTAACCAATGCTCCAACTACATTCATAGATTTAATGAACCGAGTGTTTAGACAATACCTTGACCAATTTGTGGTGGTATTCATGGATGACATCTTGATTTACTCTATGTCAGAAGCTGAACACTTAGAACACTTGCAGGTAGTGCTGGAGACCCTCAGAAGGCATCAATTATATGCCAAGTTCAGCAAGTGTGAATTCTAGATGAAAATGGTCAAGTTCCTTGGTCACGTAGTATCAGCGGAAGATATCTCTGTAGACCTAGAAAAGGAAGAAGTAATCATGGACTAGAAACAATCGAAGACAGTTACAAAGAATAGGAATTTCTTAGGCCTAGCTAGGTACTACAAGAGATTCATCCAAGATTTTTCCAAACTAGCAGAACATATGACCAAGCTAACTAGAAAGGGAGTTAAGTTCAATTGGGATGAAATGTGTGAACAATCATCCTAAGAACTGGAGAAGAAATGGACTACGACCCCTATCTTAGTCAATCCAACCCATGGCTTCACTTATGTCCCGTATACTAATGCTTCATTAAGTGGACTAGGATCAATCTTGACGCAAGAGAAGCAAGTAGTCGCTTATGCTTCGTGACAACTGAAGGTCCATGAGAAGAATTACCCTACGCACGACCTAGAGTTAGCAGCCATTGTATTTGCCCTCAAGATTTGGAAACACTACCTTTCTGATCACAAGAGCTTAAAATACATCTACACACAGAAGGAGTTGAGCCTCAGGCAACAGAGATAGATGGAATTCTTGAAGAACTATGATTTTCAATTACACTACCATCTAGGGAAGGCAAATGTAGTGGTCAATGCCTTTAGTAGAAAGTTCAACAAATAGGAGGAATAAAAGGGTCAAATGTACTAGTTGTTTAAAGACTTTAGGTTGGGTGTAACCTTGAATGACAAACAAGCCTACCTCTACAGGATGTTTTGTTGACCGGATCTACTATATCAGATCAAGAAGGAACAGAGGCAAGACAAGTGGCTTGTAGACCTGATAAAAGTAGTTGCATAGGTGAGCATACTGATTTCAGGATAGATA
Organism: Tinospora cordifolia; assembly: GCA_030144865.1. Taxonomy (NCBI): domain Eukaryota; kingdom Viridiplantae; phylum Streptophyta; class Magnoliopsida; order Ranunculales; family Menispermaceae; genus Tinospora; species Tinospora cordifolia. The sequence goes on along the minus strand of JAJIYU010015964.1, from coordinate 4,579 downwards.
GTGAGAATACCCTAAGACTCGAAGAGAGGATCTGTGTGCTTCAGAATGGGCAAAGTAAGCAGACCATACTAGATGAGGCTCATCAAACCAAGCAAATGATCCATCCAGGAGGAGATAAGATGTATCAGAACCTCGAAAAGACTTACTGGTGCAGAAGAATGAAGAGAGATGTGGCTAAGAATGTTGCCAAGTGCTTAACTTGCCAACAAGTAAAAGCAAAACACAGAAAACTGTTTGGAACGTTACAACAACTCCCTATCCCCGAATGGAAGTAGGATAACATTGCCATGGACTTCGTAAGATGTTTACCTAGGAACCAAAAAGGAGAAGGCACTGTTTGGGTGATTGTGGATTATCTCACTAAAGTGGTTCATTTCTTGCCATTTAGATCCACAAAACAAGTTAGTAAACTGGGAGAACTCTATGTGAAGGAGATAGTAAGAATTCATGGTGTACCTAAGACTATTGTATCTGACAAAGACTCTCGCTTTACCTCTTAGTTCTGGTAGAGTCTATAGAAGGAGTTGGGCACTAAACTCACCATGAGCACTGCTTTTCACCCTCAGACAGATGGGCAATATGAAAGAATTATCCAAACCTTAGAAGATATGTTGAGATCTTGTGTTCTAGACTTTAAGAGAAACTAGAGCAAGTATCTGCACTTACTAGAGTTTGCCTATAACAATAGTTACCAGGAAAGTATCAAGATGGCTCCATTTGAGGTTCTTTATGGAAGACCCTACAGATCACCAAGTTGTTGGGTTGAGCTTGAAGATCATGTACTATTAGGGCCAGACTTGGTAGAAGAAAGGAATAACCTAGTAAAATTGATACAGAAGAGACTGGATATAGCTTAGAGTTGTCAGAAAAGCTATACAAACAAAAAAAAGAGACCCCTAGAGTTCTAAGTGAGACACAAAGCATTTCTAAGAATCAATCCATAGAAGGGTATCAAGAGATTCAAATTCAAGGGAAAGTTATCATCAAGATTTGTTGGACCTTTGAAATACTTGGAAGAAACGGGGAATGTGCTTATGAGTTAAATCTACCAAACTGGATGACCTCAACTCATAATGTGTTCCATGTGTCAATGTTGAGAAAGTATAAACCAAATCCTTTTCACATCATCCACTGGGAGGAAGTGAACACCCAAGATGATGCCACTTATGAAGAACCGACAATTAAAATCCTTGATCACAAGGTACAAAACTTGAAAACTAAGGATATTCCCTTAATTAAGGTACTGTGAAGCATCACGAGATGGAAAGAAGCTACCTCAAAGCTGGAAAGCGAAACGAAGACCATGGACCCACGTTTGTTTACAAGGAACCCCTGAATATGTACAAATTTCAGGGACAAAATTTATTATAAGGGTGTATATTGTAATACCCCTGAATTTTGTCAAATAAATAAAATAAAATAAAATAATTTAAATAAAGTGAACCTCAAGAAAACCACAAAAATTGTGATTTAAAACACATACAATCAAATGTACGAAGTGGTAGGTAAACCGGAACAAAATACAAAATTTGCAAATGGCCAAACCACTGATTATCGTGGTAATGAAAAACGTTACCTCAATAGTGTGTCCTTGCCCAGAAAATTCAAAAAGAACAGCATGTTCTGGTTACCATGGTATCCTACCGCGGTAATGCGATCAAAAGTGTGCGAAGCCGAATTATAAACTGGCCAATTAACCATAGGAAACTTCCAAAACGATGGTACCCTACTAGGTCTAAGAAGTTCATGATCTCTGTAACTGTCTTAGGTTGCTTCCAATCCATAATCGCTTCCACTTTCTCTGAATCTACAGAGATGCCTTTAGCTGACACTATGTGACGAAGGAACTTGACCGTCTTCATCCAGAACTCACACTTGCAGAAGTTGGCATATAATTGATGCCTTCTGAGTGTCTCCAACACTATCTGCAAGTGTTTTAAGTTTTCAACCTCTGACTTGGAGTAGATTAGGATATCATCAATGAACACCACCACAAACTAGTTAAGATACTGTCTAAATACTCGGTTCATCAAGTCGATAAATGTTGTTGGGGCATTGGTCAAACCAAAGGGCATCAAGGTGAACTCAAAGTGTTAATATCTTGTTTTGAAGGTCGTCTTGTGTACATCAGACTCCTTGATTCTCAACTGGTGATATCCTGACCTAAGATCAATCTTCGAGAAATGAGTGGATCCTTTCAATTGATCAAATAAGTCACCAATCCTTGGTAAAGGATATTTATTCTTCACTGTAGCTTGGTTCAATTCCCAATAATCGACACAAAGTCTCATAGAACCATCCTTCTTCTTTACAAACAACACCGGAGCTCCCCAATGTGATTTACTCGGCCTGATGAAACTTTCCTATCTGAGCTCGTCGAGTTGTGACTTACTCAATCAATTCTACTAGTGCCATTCTATAAGGAGGTATAGCTATAACGTTGGTTCCATGGTGAAGTTCAATCTTGAACTCTATCTCTCTAGCAGGTGGTAGTCCGGGTAAGTCATTTAGGAACACATCCTCGTACTCACTAACCACTACTAGGTCTTGTATCTTCTTTAGTTCCATAGGTTCTTCTTCGAAGAGTTCCTCAAACTCATCCTTATACCTTAAGTAGTTCAAGATGGCTATGGTTGGACTCCTCGGTAATTTTTGCAGATCTCCATTGATTCTATAGGTTTCCCCAGAAGGTAGGGTTACAGTCACTCGTCTTTTAGGACAATCTATCTGGGCTTGGTACTGGTCCAACCAATCCATCCCCAAGATTACATCATAGCCATAAAAGGTAAGGAACATAAATCTTATGCTCGAACATTAGGTCACAACTACACATTCTTTTTGAAGTCACAATGGTCCCTATTGGTGTGGACACATTCAATGTTACAGGTAGTGTTTTCGTCACAAGTTGTAACCTATCAGCTAGTTCTTCAAAAATAAAAGATTTAGAAGCACCCAATTCAAACAATAATTTCATGGCAACATTAAACTACAAAAATGTACCTTCCACTGTAGGGACTTGGTTTTTTTTAGTGCCAACACAGAACATTTTGGCCTGGTTCTGCTCACAGCCCTGGTTATGCCCGTCATTGGCATTCGGCTGCTATTGCCTCCCTTAAGGACGACCGTTCTAACCTCCTCCCTACTATGGCTGTTGCTGAGCAGCTCGAGCCTGTGCATTAGGGCAATCTCTAGCCAGATGACCTTTCTGGTTGCACACAAAACAAAACCCTTGCTTCCTTGCTTATTCCCTTGACTCGTTCTTGGCCTCCCCCTATTTCTGTGTAGGTGGTGCTTTCCCACCATTCTTCCTTTTCTTCTGACCCCCTTGATCATTTTCATTCCCGGGCTTCTTATTTTTCCCCCACAACTTTTGTTCTAGGTTGAGTTCTTGTTTTAGTGTTAGGGCCTTCTCTACGACATCTTTGTAAGTTTTTAGGCACAAAGTCTTTACTATCTTGAGGATTTCCATCTTGAGACCCTATGCAAATCGATTAGCCTTTCTTTTCTCTTCCCTAATCAGGTTTGGGGAGAATTTGGCCAGTTTGGTGAATTTCCTCTCATATTCAGCTATAGTCATGTCCCTCAGATTCAGTCAAACAAAGTCATCTTGGAGCTTGCTTAAGGTTGCCCCTGGGAAGAACTTTTCATAGAAGATTTCTAAGAAATTCTCCCAGCTCTTGTTATCCACATCTATATTAGGGTCTATCCTCATCATACACCACCAACTTTAAGATTAGAGATTCTTTTACCCACTTACCATGTACCGTATTTAGTGTTTGAAAACTTGCTCACATGAGAATGGCTGCCCTAGCTGCCCAAGATCTTCTAAAGGACATCCCATATGCTCTTGAAAAACTATAAATAGCCCCCTTCATTGCTCACAAATCATTCATTGTAAAGAGCAAGTGAAAACCCTCCTTTGTGCTCTCAAATTCTCTTCTTTCTCATCTTATTTGTGACGTCTTCTTTGGGCCTAAGGAAAAGGCTTTTAGTTTTAGTGGTTAGTGATCATTAGGGAGTTATTTTGCTGAGAATTGAAGTGTCAAAGCTTGGGGAAACCTTCGATGGATTTTAGAGAAAACGTCATTTAAGGTGGAAGTTGCCCTCTTAAACTCTTTTCCATGTTCAAGCCATTAGCATGCTCATTCTTATTGAATCATTTGCTGAAATTTCTTTTGTAATTAGTCTCAATGTTCATTTATCATTCATGAATGTTTATGATCTGATTGTCTATCTGATATCATGCATTAGTAATACCATTAATGCTAGTATCATGTTTAGGGATGTTTCCACATGTTTGATGCTTGGATGTGTATGATGGATGCAACGTTTTTTAGTTTATTAATTTTGATTTTATTTTTCAGTTTAATGTAATATTCTGATATTTTATTTATGTTTCATGATTGTGGAATTAAAATATCAGATTATGGGAATTTTAATCACGTACCATCATAGTTGTTTGAGTAACCTATGGGTGTTCTTCTCTTATGATTTGTTCATAAGGTTTATGCCCTAAGTGCTTGGTTGGTGGGTAAGAGTCCCTAAGTTCCAAGGTCCAATGAAATTTGCTAATGCCATA
>JAJIYU010015963.1:0-12408 GCA_030144865.1 Tinospora cordifolia | reverse complement strand
TGCTACACACCCTAGCATGCATCTAACACCCTAGGCTACACAAACATCATGCCTTAAACCTCAAGCCTACATAATACTAGTGAGCAAGAGAATCCCGCCCACCTGATATCACAGGACGACCCTTGCACCTACTCGCGAGGATCACGCTCGAAATCCACAGGCTGAAATGATTAAAATACATCATTCAGTCCAAATCTTCATCAATTCCTCTTCAACAAACATCCAGAAAATCCAAATTTCCATTTCTCCTCACAAAAATATGAAATTATAGTCAACGCATTCCAAACTAAGAATAGAACACATTTAGAACTGACCACAACTTCAAAAGAGGATAGATTGGGTTTTATTACCTATCAAGCGATTTGCACCCTCCAAAATCCTCCAGATATGCAACTTTCCTCTGGATTCGTCTAAAACTGCAAATGAACAGTCAAAACTTCCAGAATTCAGTTCTAGATTAATAATTTGTCAGTTTAGAAGGAAGATCCAAGCTCATAGGGTTCCAGATCATTTTATGCAATCAAAACTCTCAAAACCATAGTTCTTCCATGCCATGGCCATATAACCATAGTTCTTTCAGTGTGATGAGGCAAAGAACTAGGGTACCTCCAAACAGTCTGTGTGCTTGGTTTGTCTACAATTTGACTTTGACAGACCCCTTCAGTCTCAGGTCGATTAAAAATCCAAAGCTGAGGAAAGTGAGGAATGGAAACTAAACTACAAATGGAGAGAATTTCCTGCAGATTCATGAAATAATCAAATCTATCTCAAACATTGCTTAGGAATGATTATAGAAGGGAAATGAAGTAGGCCATCTTTGTTTGAGTCAAAGCCTAAAGGCCGGTCCCAACATTCATAACCTTTTGTAGCCAATTTTGAGCCTTATAGCCTGTTTTCTTGTTGTAAACCCAAACATTACATTTAGACACACCTTATCGTTTTTATTAATATCTGAATTGAACCTATTTGTGTGCATTCATGGTTATAATTCTAATTATTTTGAAGTGTATAAGAAGGAGGAGATGCTAACATTGAAATATAATTGTTTTTCATGTTTTTATTTCGGTTCATTATTCTAAAAAATAAAAAAAAATGTTGAAGAAGAGTTAATTCAGTATTGTCAATGAAAGCCAAACTTCTATTTCTATAAGAGTGTGCATGTAGGTACAATTTGGAGTGCAAGAGATGAAATAAGTTTGGGGGAGCTATGAAACACGATTGTGAGCATGAATGAATAGAACAAGCGACTGAACAGAGAGGATAAGTTTGTATTGAAGAAAATCAAACAAAAGAGGTTGGTATTGTTGTTATGAGTGCACATTTGAGTTAGAATGAAATTCCTAATTTACTTGCACCTTGAGCCAGACCACGTTACAACCTAGAGAAAAGACCTCTAATCCTGACTATAGTTTGAACTGAGTAGAAGATAGATAGAGAAGAGAATTGAGAGGGTATGTGTACTTAAGTATTAGGAAAGGATTTTTGTGAGTGGCATGGTGCCTACAAATCACCGACAAAGTCTAGGATGATTGAGATACTGACAACTGAGAGGGTGAAGTTAAGGAAGAATGACAGATGAACTGAAAATCTAGACAACCTGAATGACCTTAGGGATGTATTAATAAATCATACTACAGGAATGGAAGATAGAAGTCACAATGATGAGTGAAAATGAACTTATTTTTATATGGTATGGGATACACCTTAGATTAGAGTCATTGTTCAAGGACGAACAACAATCTAAGTTTAGGGGTATTTGTTAGTTGCACAGTAGACTAACATTAGTATAGGTGATTCATTGCATTTTATAGGAAATAAAAGAAAAATTAGACAAAGTTGTGCATAATTAGTAGTATGAGCATCTAGATTAGGGAATTGCATGTTTCATTACATTTTAGCCTTGTTTTCATGATTTATATCTTTTCCATAAGAAAATGATGTCTGAGGAAGGATTTCTAGTGTGATGCAGGTTCAGGGTGAAATCAAAAGAGAATTGCATCATATAGAGGCAAAGAGAAGTGGAAATCAAGAGGAAAACATCAACTGACTGTGGTAGGATAACTGATGATCGAGGTAGCCGAAGAAAGACAGAGCAAAGAAAGATCTCATTGGTTACCGTGGTCGGTGATCCAGTAACCACGGTAACCAGAACATGACTCAAGGAAAAATAGGCTGACCGCAGTGCACAGAATGGAGGAAATCTGAGTTTTTATTGAAGGACGATGCTACGCGCGGTCACACGATTAAGTACCGGGTTTTTCATATTTTTAGAGTTTTTTTAGTGTGGGCATATAAATAGGAAAGAAGATTAGAGCTCAAAACATACCTAATTTGAAAAAACTCGATTGTGACAGCTCAAGGAGACAAAAACAAAAGTTTCAAGAAGGGATTGAAGATTTAGATTAAGTTTTGAGTATGTTTGACTTTGTTATTTTTTGATGTTTTCAATTACTTTAATGTCAAGCTAGTTAGTTTTAATTGTCTGAGATGTAAATCTCCAATGTGTGAACTGTGATTTCTTATTGAAGTGACTGATTTAAAAACATTATTCTATATTGTGTTTGCTTAATGCTTGATATTTACTGACCATAGACATGATGAGCTCGAATCATTAGACTAACTCGGAAGAGGGGTTTAATGGTAGGTTGTCACAGTATAGACCTAGATTAGTTGATCGACTGGAGGGTTGTTAACTGTTCAGAGGGGTTGCACGAGATTTTCGATTAAGCGCCTCAGAAGAGGGCATTATAAGACAATACTAATAGAAATTGAGGTACTTCGAGAGAGGGTTTCAGTTATCAGTGTTATAACTCATAGTGCAAACATTTTATGAGCTGAAATAAGAATCATAGGACATACAGTGGAGTTTACTATCCTAGACAACCTTTTCATATAGTTTTCAAAAATAGAATTTTACTGCTTTTGATAGTTTAGGTTCTTGTTCAAAAATTGACAATCCAACCCTAATCAGAGTCTTGATAAAATAAAAACCAACATTAAATTGAGATTTAAGATGCTATAATAAATTTATTTCCCTGAGGACAATATTCGGTCTCACCGATTACTACTAGTGCGAACTTGTATGCTTACAGGGTGAGCAACACATTTCATCTCTAATTATTATTTTTATTTATTTATTTCTATTTTTCCCCACTCATCTCTTAAACTATACACATCAATAAATTATAATTTTATAAATACCACTTTATTATTATTATTATTATTATTTTTATACAACAATTATTTTTTCCTAACAACTAATTTAATTTAAATTAATTTATACACATAACATATATTTTTAATACATGTGTATAATTACACGTATGTACACGCGTAGATTGTACAATTATGTATATTTATACACATTTATTTTTATTTGAATTAACTTACGTGTCAAAGTAAAATATGGAGTGTTACTGCTTTTTTTGCGATACCAGTTTTAATGCATTCTAATAGCCTTACACAAACTCCCAGGAGCGATGGAATAATTGTTTGATGCCCAGATCCCAATTTCCTTACTTCACTTGAGTTTTTGTTTTCAATTTAGCCTTAAGTAATTAAGAAATTTTTTTCGATCACCAAGGCCATTTTAAAAAATTTTTTTAGCGAGACTAGTTTTAATGCGTTCTAATAGCCTAACATGAACTCTCGAGAGCGATGGAGTAATTTTTTGATGCTCGGTCCTACCTCACTTGAATTTCAGTTTTTAATTCAAACTTAAGTAATTAAAAAACTGTTTTCGATCACTAGGGCCATTCCAGGACGGCTTTTTCATGACACTGGTTCCAGCACGTTCTAATAGCTCAACATGAACTCTCGAAAGCAACAAAATAATTTTTTGATGCTCAGATAACAATTTTCCTATTTTACTTGAATTTCAGTTTTTAATTCAACCTTAAGTAATTAAAAAACGGTTTTCAATCCCCGGGGCCATTACGGGAGAGCTTTTTCCATAAGACCAGTTTCAACGCGTTCTAATAGCCCAACATGAACTCCTCTAAGCAATGAAATAATTTTTTGTTGCCTGGATCACAATTTTCTTACATCACTTGAATTCTTGTTGACAATTCGACCTTAAGTAACTAAAAAATTGTTTTCGATCACTGGGGCCATTCTAGGATGACTTTTTTGCGAGAATAGTTCAAATGCATTCTTATAGCCCGACACGAACTCCTGGAAGTGACGAAATAACTTTTTGATGCCTGGATCATAATTTTCCTACCTTACTTGAATTATTGTTTTCAATTCAACCTTAAGTAATTAAAAAAATTGTTTTCGATCACTAGGGCCATTCCGGGAGGGCTTTTTTCATGAGACCTGTTCTAGCACATTCTAATTGCCTGAGACGAACTCCTGAAAGCGATGAAATAATTTTTTGATGCCCGAATCGCAATTTTCCTACCTCATTTAATCTTTCCATTAAACCTTAAATAATTAAAAAACTGTTTTCGATCCTCGGGGCCATCCCGGGAGGGTTTTTTCTGCGAGACTAGTTCAATGCTTTCTAATAGCCCAACACAAACTTCCAAAAGTGACGAAATAATTTTTTGATGCCCGGATTGCAATTTTTCTACCTTACTTGAATTCTAGTTTTCAATTCAACCTTAACTAATTAAAAATTATTTTTGATCATTGGGGCCACCTTGGGAAGGTTTTTTTCCACAAGACCAGTTTCAACACGTTTTAATAGCCTGACACAAACTACTGGAAGCGATGAAAATGTTTTTTGGTGCTTGGATCGCAATTTCCCTACTCTAAAACCTTTTGTATGTAATCATATTTACAAGTGCAAGCAAGGGTAAATAAATTCTTTGCTATGTCATTTCATAATTAAAAAAAAAACTCAGTAATATTGAAATGATCTTCATTACTAACAACAATTGTGTTCTTAATACAATAATTGCTTAAATACAAAACAAGATAGACATGTAAAATTATGATCGACACCATATACACACTTTTCTTTGGCATCGACCTCGATGTAAAACTTGCAATTCTCGACATTCATTAGTAACTGTGATGGCTATTCAGCTATTTGCTTGTCATGAGTTTCCTCATTAATTCCTTCTAAAGGATGTGAAGGCAATCGCTCATCAACTTTGACATTAACATCAACCTCGTATTCAACAGGACCTCATCCCTGTCTTTGTCCATAACCTTGTCTTCTTCCTTTTCCTCGACCTCATCCTCGTCGTGGACGTGCACGTACCCTTCCATGGCCATGAACATCAATATATCTTCATTGTTGCCATAATTTTCTTGAAAATGTGGTTCTTGGACATGAGGTGAGTACAAAACGTCGGGAATAGATGAGATGATAATATCATCAAAATTTATGCATTGGTCTAGTGGTGTAAAAAGGTTCAGGCATTGTGTGATGGACTACTCCATGAATTTGATGATCATGTGCATTGCCTCCATAAAGTTAGAACACATAGATCGTACGAATTGAACTCCATGACGCCCTAAATGACGATACATTTGCTCCACACCAGTTGCCTGAAGTTAAAGCACAAACAAATATTAATCATAATGCACATATTATCAAGGAAAGGACTAAAAGAATAGCACAATTTTCGTATAAGGAAACTTACAAGATAATCAAAGAGTGCACCTCAACGGCTAATAGATCGTCAAGTGATTTGTCAATACAATTGCATGTACTCTTCCTCATAACAATCAGCAAGATTTTTAATCCTTGGACTAGAAACAACAAGTTCGTGATGGCAATCCCATATCATAGTCATCACCAAATTCAAAGGGTTGAGATTGAGTGAGAATATCAGGAATAACATCGTTACTAGCCATTTTCATCCCTCATATCACTATTTAAATTCGCATTGACCTCATATTCATTTTGATATGTTGGTGGTCCACGATCACCCTGTAATGGTTATTGTGTCCTAGGACCTTCATCCGTTGAAATATGATGAATGCTCAAATACAACTCTACAGCATTAGTAATGGGAAACTGTGACACAATTTACCACATAAATGCTACACTATAATCATTGAAAATTGGTAAGGGCTTGAAATACTATGCACCGTTTCCTAAAATAATTGGATGACGATACATTATACTTATTCGTTTTGATTGACGATCTGTAGACAATCTTTCCTTAATAATATTTTCTAAATCATTAATGCTGGTTCTCATCTTCACTAAAATACCAGTACGCGATCCACAATTGTAATCAACTCCATACGATACGTGTACCATTTCCCCATTCATGTAACATATAATAGAAACTATTCTATCATCCATTATGTACCTTAGAATATTTAGCAACACAAAATCAAACTAAGTATGATGAGTAACATAGTCAATACAAATTCAATAAAACACACCATCTATGAACAAAGCAATATACAATATAAATATGTTTACAATTTAAACAAATACAAATGAAATACAAACTAAACAAATAATTAAAAAGTAAACAAATAAATAATTCCAAGACATAAAGGCTCCATAATGTAACCTAGGCATCACTACATCATCCATCATTATCTAAGAATCTTCCTATTTTGATTATACTTATATATTCAAAATTCACTTCTTATGTGCACATGTTATTCTAAGTGGAAAAGACCATATGATTGATCATGATAGGTAACCTAAGGTGTACTAAGCATATGCAATTGATGTGGAACAATCATTTATTATATTATAAGTATACATTGCACATGTTGTACTTTACAATGTATTTTTATCTAATCGACTATCTTACAATGGATATGCATGTTTATATATGATGCTAACATTAATAACCTTCAAACTTAGCATTTTGTTCTAAAAGAAAATAAAATAAATAAAAGATAGAGATAAAAAGAAAAAAATCTACAAATTGCAAAAGTAAATTGCACGTTAGTTCCAAGAAGTAAATATGATTCCAAAAAAACAAAATACAATTAATTCAATTTTATTTAATTTAAGGGCATCACTCATAATTAAGAAGTTTAAAACAATTACAAACACCAAATTGGGAGGTAAATTTTGGATATAAAAAATAAACATCTTAAAGGATAATTCAAAATAGATTCATGCAATTCAGTATTTGTTGTAACCAAGGATAATTATAAAAAAATTACAAGATATGAATAAAGAAGTATAAGAGCAAAAAAGTAATATTTTTATACTCAATTTCACTAAAAACCTAAGATTTAATAATCCTATAAAAATAAGAGATATTAGTGACCCATCTTTATTTTTTATTGAATTATATTAGGACAAATTGAAACCTCTTAAAAAATGATGAGATGATAATGGGATTACTAAAACAACTAATGACTAACAACATTTCTCTCCAAAAAATTAAATACAAAAATACAAAAATATATGAAAGAAGTAAGGTTAAAAATCCAAATCAATATTAAAATAACCAACTAACTTTAGTGGTCATAAGTGAACCCCCTTATTCTACGTAGGAAAAAAATAATTTATATACTCCATCTTTTCTTTCATGTCCTAATACCCTAATATATATATATATATATATGTTTTTCTACAAGATTCAAAGGTAGTTTAGTACTAACATTGAAGAAAAAATAATACAAATTCTATAGCATTAAAATCTCGCAATATGCCCTTCAATCATAATTATAATATAACTTTCCAATGTTTCTTATTGAATAAATAGTATTGATTCTACTTTTTTTTCTTTTTTAAAAAAGTAGTAAAAACATATAACAAATAATAGAAGTATAAAAACATAACTTGCGTAAAAATTAATAAAGAGTTGGAAATTTTGGTTGTAGAATCCAAAAAATTGAAAGTGATTTATCCAACTTATTTTAATTTGTTTAAGTCTTCTTCACTTTTATTCAACATATCCAATCTAATATAATCCTCTAAAAATATTTTTTTTTCTTTTCTTACATACCAAACAAACACTAAGACCAATATAGTGTTCATTCTACTTTTTTTATAACACAAAATGAGTATGAATCTACTTTTTTTTTCTTTTCTAAAAAAGTAGTAAAAACACAAAACAAATAATAGAAGTATAAAAATATAAATGGCGTAAAAATTACATTATTTTGATATAAAAAGATGAAATTTTTGGCTATAGAATGCAAAAAAACCGAAAGCGATTTATTCAACTTATTTTAATTTGTTTAATCTTTTTTACCTTTATTCTATCATATCCAATCTAATATAATCCTTTAATTTTTTTTCCTTATCTTACATCCCACACAAACACTAAAACCAATATAGTGTTGATTCTACTTTTTTTTTAATAACACAAAAGAGAAGTATGATTCTACATTTTTTTTTCCTTTTTAAAAAAGTAGCAAAAACGTAAAATAAATAATAGAAATATAAAAATATAACTGGCGTAAAAATTAAGAAAAAGTTAGAAATTTTGGTTGTAAATTATAAAAAACTAAAATTGATTAATCCAACTTATTCTAATTTCTTTAATCTTATTCACCTTTATTCTTTCATATCCAATCTAATATAATCCTATAAAAAATATTTTTATTATATCTTACATACCAAACAGACATTAAGACCAATATAACTCGCCTTTGAATATAACAATGATATAAAACAAAACAATAAAGAATATTATGTAAATTAATAACCATAATTTTAATCTCACCTTTTCAAGAATAAAAGACTTTCATTTCTTCATAAGAAAAAAAACAAACTCAAGCATCAAGTTAACAATAAATTGCATTTACATGCACACTATCAAAATTAATCAACATTTACTTTTTTTTTTCTTTTGAATAAAAATACTGAAGTCACCAAATAAGTATCCTCATCAACCAATGAACTTTATGTACAAATACTATCATTTTAATAAAATAAAAAGATATTATGTTAAAAAATGGTTCCTAATTGGAGATGGAGACATGACCTAGAAAAATTGTAGTTAAACAATAATTTAAAAAGTTTAAATACATGTAGTTACCTGTTTGTTAAAGAATGCCAAGGGCGTGATTGCAAAAAAGTAATGGGACGATGATGTAGCTAGCAGCCATTGCAGGAAAATATGCAAAGGGCGATGAAGAGAAGAAGGAGCTCGCTGCAGATGAAGACAAAGGGCCAATGAAGACGAAGAACATGCATAGGCAGGGAAAAACAGAACACACAGGTGCTGGCTGGCTATAGACGATCAAGAGGACTGCATGTGCTGGCTAGCTGCAGACGATGAAGAGGAGAACCGCAAGTGCTAGTTGTAGATGGCTCGCAATAGACAAAGAAGAGGAAAATGGCTCGTGGCAACAACAACAATGTAATACCTTGATTATTTTTGTATATATATATATATATATATATGTATGTGTATACGATTTAGTTGATTAATTGGTGTAGACATGTCGGTACCTCTTCCCTAGGCCAAAGGGCGGCCTGACTGACACAGTGGCTCGATGAACTCACTCACCACGTCAAGTTCACCCAACCACTTTTAAGCCATTTTTCAATCTTATACAACAAACGATATAAGAATAATTGAAAGACTTAGAGCGAAAGTAAACAACATACGAAGAGTAAACATCATATTAAACACTTATCTTGTCCAAAATTCATAGTTGGCCATTTATACATACACAAGGAATGATCAACCTCTAAATCAGAAGACCAGAAAAGGAACATAAAGTATTAGGGAGCTAAGCGATTACTACGCCTTTCCCTTTATTACCCACTGAAGAACCTAAAATATTAATAAAGTAGTGAGTCTAAATCAACATGACTCAGTGAGTAGTGAGACTAGCATGTCAAAATAGTGTATATATGCATGAGCAACAAAAATGATATAATATTCGAATGCATGGCATAGTATGAAAGCAGTTATAAATAGTGCGACAGTTTCAGAAAACATCTTAAATACATGCCAGTCAAAAACTATATCTAGGCTGGGGTTAAATCAGCAAACCTAACCTATGGTCATGGCTCGAGCAGGTCCTGAATCAGGCGTACTGGCCACTTGAGATGGTCGTGAGCTAGGCATATCCATCAAATGCCCTAAACCCGACGCTCAGCCCTCAAGTGTCGTGACTCGAGCGGGTTCCGAGGCTAGGCGCACTAATCCCGACACTCGACCCTCGAGTCTAATCCCAATCATATTATGTACGCTGACCTCGACGCTCGGCCCTCGAGCCTATGGTCTCATTACTCGTGTACATGTCATGTCATTTCATGTAAGGAACACAAGTCATAGAAGACACCTGAATTAAACTATTCACCACGGATCCTGTGCACCGATGTCCCATCGACAACTAGCCCTATCCCATAGTGCTCACTTGAATCTGTATTAATTACACTGAATCTCAATTCTTTCTATATTTTGGCTTAATCTCTAATTTCACTGTCTCTAAGTGGTTTCGATCAACCCAAGTCGCTTCGGTCAAATTAGGTTAATCAGTTAAATTCGGTCAAACTTGGTCAACTAGCCAAACTTAGTCAAACTTAGTCACCTTTGGTCAATTTGGGTCCAAGTGGGTCAAATTAGGTTAATTTGGGTCATTTAGGTCAAAATCCCTAAATTCTAATACTTAGCCCAATTTCAAGCTTTTGCTCTCTTTGCGCAGTGAACTTCTTGACTTCTCTGCAACTAATCTATAAGTCAAATTTGCACCAAACTTTTCAAATTTCATCTACACTACCTAAACCTTCACCAAAATTTTGATTTATGATTTTTGGACACCATTTTCTAAGGTTTCTAAGTATATTAACAGGGACTATGAAATCTCGTATTCCCTGTAATAGGAAGTTACTTAGTGAATTGGTTGACCTACTTTCCAAACTTTGAATGGCCTGAAATTTGGTACACATAATCTTGACATGTCCAGTGACCTCTCCATCAAATTTAGCTCAAAATACCTACATTGGTTCAGTCAACTAGTCTTCTACTTTTGTGTCATGCAACAGATTGTTTAAATGGTGTAGATTTCCTATTTCAAGTGCTTACTTACTTTTGTTCTAACATCAATCCAAGGTTGTTTCTTACTATTTTTTTTAAGGGTTTGGATCTTAAAACTCTAATTAATTTAGTTATATCCAAAACATTAAGCAATTATAATCATAAACACTCTCAAATACATCTCCAAAACATAACATGCATACGGATTCTCTGAAAATTTCTCCAAGTCCCAGAACATCTAACTAACAGGACATATTTGCAAGCATAGAAAATTCAAACTATAGAGGCTTATGATTTGAAGCTTATACCCTTTCGTAGTCCCAATATGAGGTTCAAAATGCTTTTGATCTCAGTCCAAACAGACACCTCTGTATTTTGCTGAAACTATTGAAATAATTGATCAAACAATCAACTTCATGACCTTAAAAAATGTGGTTAAGATCTTCGATGCAAATTTCTGTCACTTGGAGATTGAAATACATGTAATAAGGAAGAAGCGAAGTGGTTTATCTCAAGAACGGACCCTTAATAGCCTAAGAATTAGCACTCTAAAGATTGGATCAACTCAAGTTTCTTTGCTTTCTGGGATCACAATAGTGTTGAACAACATATTTTTGGTCGTTTCAGCTTCAAATGGTTCTAAGATTCGACCAACTACTTGTTAAATGTTGTAAAGGGTGGTAAGGGCTTTCCAAAGAGCCCCAAATCACTAAAAATGGATACAGATTGAGGGAGATATGGATGGTTGAAAAGGGGTTGTAGGAATTGGAAATGAGATTTCTGCTGCAACCTTGACGACTAGCACCTATTCATGTTTATTTTTCTCTCTGGTGATTGTGCGTTTTAACAAAAGGCTTGGAGGTTCTTTGAGAGGGTTGTAAGAGCTTCAAGACGAGCAAAATTTCAGGGAAATCGGATGAGGAATGAAGGAGATATGAGCACTTTAATGGGGGTTGCAGAAACTGAAAAATCTGGAAATCTTGCTCAAATGGTGTGTAACACCCCGCCTCCCAAGTCTCATCTTCCATGTCATCTGACGGTTCAACTTTCTTTGATAAAAAATCTCGGGATGCCAAGGAGACGGGCCCGTGCTATATTTTCTTCTTCTTAAACCCAAATGCATTAGGGTTCATGTGTACATTATTCTATGTACCAAATGACATCATGGTAAATAAAATTCTTCATTTATTCATTTGAAAATTTCGAGTACAATAATCCATTATAGCGAAAAACAAATTCAAAGTTGAAATACATGATTTAGTTTGGGCCGATGTGCTCTACATTGAAATAAATAAAACTTTCAATAGATAAATCTCATCGCAAGTTGATTAATTCCCTGTGATGTGAAAAATAGGGGGTGAGTTAAAAAGCCCAATGAATCATTCCATCTATTTAATCCATTATTTCAACCAAACAATGCAAACAAATCAAATACTTTCAGAGATTAATTCGATTCAACCAATATATTAATTCAGTCGTAATTTAGACCGAACGGGAATACCCTCTGTGCTCCAGATCTAGGGAGAGAGATCAA
>JAJIYU010015962.1:0-12390 GCA_030144865.1 Tinospora cordifolia | reverse complement strand
GCACATGTTGGTTTTATGTGTTCTTAACTCGTGTTGCTCATCTCTAACGGATCTGTGAGATTAATAATTTGGGCATATGATTCCTAGAGGTCCAAGGTCAAAGACCAAGTTTCCTTTCATTGCTTCAAAGATCAATAGGAAGGGTGTTTGTATGCAAATCACCACAATTTAGATACATGGTTCTAGCTCTTTTGGTCATCATTTCACGTCATTCTAGTGGCATTTCGAGGGTGGTCTTGTGCACTTTGTAAAGGAGGAGTCATAGTTTTGTAAGTACAACTCAGCCAACGGTCGAGTGACAACATTGTAAAATTTAAACACATAAGCTCCAAATCACGATTTAAATAATAAGTTTTATAGGCTTCTTACAATTTTTCAATTTAAATTATATCAAGATTACCATTCTACCCTTAATAAGAGAATTGCAACATTTTAGACATAAAGGGTAAAGATATTAATTCGCCGTGAAATTATTTATTTTAAATTATAGTCAATCGATACCATAATTTTTAAAATTACTTTTTCCAAGTTATAATAAACATAATTAAAATTATTTTCTATAATCCCTTTTAAGCAATCTCTTTCTTATAATCTTTTTTTTTTTTTTCAAAACAAAATCTTAAACGAATAAAGCCATTACATTCGAATTTTCTTTTAAGAAAAAAAAATTATTTGTTTCTTAAGTGACTAATACACTTTGCTTGCCGCGTCCAATCTCATAACCAGCGTATATAAAAATAACTTTAGCGATAATTAAGTGAAGATTATGTGCTGATATAATCATTAAAATTTCAAGTAGTTAAGCAAGGCTTATCTCCTATCGTTATAAATAAACGCTTATACCTTAAATTCTTCAATTAGAGGCTTAAAGGGGATTGCAATCTTTGTTAGAGATACATTAATTTCATATCATATGAATTCCCAACTTGGCCATTTGAGTATGGGGTCGCTCGTTTTAAATAAGGGCGGGTAATGCAAATAATCTCAAGTCCAATTTTTGAATTGGGTATAATAATGCATGTATATCCTACTAATTATTATTAATTCATTCAATGTCAAACAACTTGTGTGTTAAGCAACTTGTGTGTCAAGAGAGTAAATTGCTTCTTGCTAGATTTAAAATAAAATAAAATTTATTAAATTGTGTCATAACCCATGAGTCATGGTTGGACAGTGATCTTGTGGCCACCGGCCATTGTCATGCTTTACCTTAATCTTTAAAAACTTTAACTTCCGAGTTGACAAAACGCACGTGACGTTGTGCAGCAGGCGTGCCTTGGCATGCTTCTCATCCTCCTGCAGGTCAACCTTAATTATTATAAATATATAAATCTAATTTGAATTTGACAATTACATACTATTTTATATTTCATAATTTGTTTTTGCTGTAGTAATCATTTAAATATACTCAAATGCGAATAAAGTACAAAAACTAGCACCGAATAGATCACGCATGCAAAATTATACAATTAAAAAATAATATAAAAATTAAAATTAGAAGCCAAATTAAATTAATTTTCTTTGATAAAACTTATAATTTAAGGGAAATATCCACACATCAATTAATGAATAATATTATAAAAAATAACTTGCTACTAGTGCTTTAAAATTAATAGAGAAAAAACGAAAACTTCTCTCTGAATTTATTTCAAACAATTAAGAATGAGACTGGCATATATAAGATGAAGTAATTTGAAGAGAAAATTTTAAGTGTCATTGGACTAATTCTAAAGCAAATAACTATTATTTTTAACTACTTGCAGAAAAACTCATAATTCACGTCAAAAAGCCATCATTTTTTAATAACTTGTCATAATTATTTTTAAACGATTTTCCCTTTTAAAGTTTACCAAACATGTTAATTATAACTCAAAAAAGAAGTCATAACACACTTCAAGCAACTATTACATCAAAATATTTCATTTTATTTTTATAATATACTTAATAATATAGCTCTTATAATAACCCCAATTGAAGCATTCTAGATCTCCTTTGACAATAATATATCTTAAACAGTAAATTTACTTATGTTAGGTGTTGTTTGACACAACGTTTATGTTAGGCTTTTGAGCTTAACCAAATGCCCAACACAAACTATTTGGGTTGGGTTGTGGGTTTATGTCCCAAAATCCAAACTCACCCGAACTAAACCAAATGAAGCCCTAGTTTGCGCAAACCCCATCTATACAAAGTGCAAATCCTTTCGAGTTTCGACCTTTCTGCCTCCAAATTCCACTTTCCCTCTTTTGCAATTCACACTCACAACTCACAAGTCACACTACAAATCACAAATCTAAATCGCAGCTAGCAAAGTCACATAGGCAAATAACTCATCATTGTCGCACGCTCGCAGCTAGCATAGTGCTACTTCTTCCTTGCTTTTTCTTCATCTTTGCTCTATCAGTTGCAGGTCGTGGGTTTGCTAGTTGCTATTAGTTCTTTTTCTTCTTCTTCCAACAGCCATTTTGGGTTTGGTAGTTTGGCATGCCCCTGCTTTTTCTAATTCTTCTGACAACCACTCCCTATCTCGCACTCTCGATCCCAAAATTTACGCTCTCCAATCTCGATTGACAACCAATCTCCCTTGCTTCTTTCTTCTTCTTTTTTTGGTACCTTATCACAGTCACACGGGCTCTCGATTTGATTCGCAGGCTCTCATTTGCTGGCTGTTACTACTTCTTTTTCTTCTTCTTCTTCAGACGGCCGACGGCTTTTCCTATTCCCATGTTCTTTTTTCTTTTTCGATGGGTAGTGTAACATCCCAACCCCCGTATCTTTGAGCATTGGACACGACCACCATTCTCTTGTCGGTGGGCTAAACCAAACAGTGGGCCAGACTGGTGTTACTTTACAAGTGACACACACTTGACTTTCTTTCTGTTTCAATTATTTCATGCCTTGATTGTATTTAACAGAACATAACTTATATTTGAGAATTTAATAAGGCAATAGTATAGGAAATAACTGAAATTTATAAACTCAATTAATTAAATAAAATTGAATACATAATTTGATCTACAAAATTATTACAGCAGAAGTCTTAAAACTTGGGCAACATGCCCTTACATAGAAATTAAAATTTTTTTGAATAAAAGAACCTAACTAATTTTTATGGTCTTCATATAAATACATTACCTAAAAATAGAAGGAAGGGGTGAGTACATAGCGCAGTGGATCTTTCTAAACATCTAACTCATTATTTCAATTCAAATAAACCAAGCATATAAAACACTTTTGTTCATTAGGCGATTCAAACAAATTTCTTGTTTATAGTTGACATTCGGACCGAAAGAGTTTAATCTCTGTGTTCTACATCGTAGGGAGAGAGAGTGACAAACCAAAACTCAAACCCCAATATCTATGAAGTGGGATCACTCTTGGAAACCTAGTTCAAAATCGACGATGGTAAACCGGCAAGTCGGGTCGGGGGTTGGAACGGAACACACACCATGATACTATGCAGTCCATCATCGCGCCGATAAAACACACAATATGGGATTAAACCATCGATGCAACATATACAAAAATATGAATCATTAAATATTTATTCATGGCACAATTCATGTATAACATACATCAATATTCTTAATTTTTAAACATGCAAAACATGTACATTCATGGCACATCAAATAAATAAGCATGCATATTAAAACATATATGCAATCAATCATCTTCAAAACATTATCACACATGCAAGACTATTCAAATTAAAATAAAGAAGTAGAAGTTAGAAGTCACTTCTATCTTAATTGCGTTTTTCTGCATACTTCTGAAATCCAGCAGAGTTCCGTTACTTCAAGGCTTCCAAATACTCAAGAACTCTCAAGAACACTCAAGAACAGTTCAAGATTACTCAAGAACTAAGGGGATTGTCAAGAAAAAGGCTAGAGAGAGTCAAGAGGGATTAGTATGCTCTTAAATTGGGATGAGATGAATTGTGAGCATGGGGGGTGTTTATATAAAGTTCAAAAGGGTAGAGAATGACAAGTTTGGGGTGTCATTTTGTGGAAAACTTGTCAATTCTTCAAAATTTCGTGCCCCCCAAGCATAGGAGATTAGCAAGAAATTTTTTGGAAATTTTCGGAAATTTAGAAACTGATTTTTCGAATTTTTAAAGTATTCAATCGAATTTTTTTTCAGATTTTTTGTTAATTAATTCGGAGCCTCGAATCGGAACCGTCCGATTTTCCTTGTATCACGTATCAGATCACGGTTAAGATTTTTTGGGTCAGTTGTGGATCGTTCTCGATCGCGTCAAACACAGATGATCTGATCTGGACCGATAGATTTCCTCGAATGTAGCACGATCATCAAAGCATCTAAGATCTTCATCGTCGGATGAGCCTCGAGCACAACACACGTTCGCGATCATCAAATATGATCCGTCCGATTGTCCTCGAGCATAGTACGCGGATCTGGTTCGCGATTAACAAAACGAATCTGGGCCGTCGGATCGAGCGAACTTAATCTTGGACCGTTGATCAACCTCGAGCGCAGTGTCATTCACGATCGACCGATAACGAATCCAATACGAGCCCTCTGATCGTCCTCGAGACAAGCATATCGCGATTAATGTTTTACGCCTGTGATCTGGACCGTTTGATCTTCCTCGATCACGGTGTGCAGTCCGATTTCGCGATCAACGAAAAAATTTTTGGTCGTTTGATATTCCTCGAGTTACGCATGCAAATTTCTGGTCATTTGATCTTGCTGATTCGGTGCTCTCGTGCATACCTGCAGACTTGATCTGGGCCGTTGGATTGCAAATCGTGAAGATTATTCGATCCTGGCCGTTGGATATAGTTTCTATTATCAAAATCAACTCCTAAAGCTTCTATTATCTAAGTTTTGCTAATTATCAACTCAATTTCACTTTCTAATTTTTGTAAACATTGATTTTTGCACAAATCATGCTATTTGAGGGACTTACTAATATTTTTCCCTTTCTAATTATTTAATATTGTATTTATTAGATATTTTTTTATTTCTTTAATATATTTCATGTCAATAATTAAATAATCTATATTTTCATTTTCATGTATTTTTATTTATTTCATATTTTATTTTCAGATAATAATTTATGTAATTATAAATTAATATTTACATAATGTTTGAATTATTTTTAATAAATGCACGTATACTACATTTTTATTTAATTATATAAATTTTTCTATGTACATATTCCTATAATATGTAGTATTAACACACACCTTATTCATACACGTATTAACCTATATGTGTATCTATACTTTATTTCTATTTATTTCTTAAGCAATTCTTTTAATTTCATAATTAATTCTACTAAATTGAAATTTTCATTTAATTATCAAATTAAGGTCTTATTTGCCTAATTTATATTATATTTCTAATATATTTTATTTTTCATGTGCCAACCCACAATTTGTACCCAAAAATTTCTTAAAGTCTTTGAAATTAATTTACTTAAATTATTTTATTTATTTTAAATTATTTGATAAATTTCTGAGTATTACAGGTAGGGATAGCAACTCTTCTTTGTCTTTCGACAACTCTCCCCTCATCTTTTTTTATTTTTTTTATTTTTTTTATTTTTTTCAGTTGTAGGTTGCAAGTTACAGTTTGCACGATGATGGCTAGATATAGAAATCACAAGTAGAGATTCTCGATCAAATCATCAAATCTGTCGGGACCCCTTCCCAGAGCCAAGGGCGGCCCGACCGGCACAGCGGCCTGACGAACTCTCTCATCAAGACGAGTTCGCCCAACCGTTGTTAAGCCATCTTTGCAAACCTCATGTGATGGGACAATATTAGAATAATTGGAATCATTAAAATCAAAGTAAGCAATAATTCAAAATGAAAACATTTCATTTACATAAGTTTTTCCAAACTACATACTTAATCGTTTAGAATAGTACAACAATGACCAACCTCAAGGAAAAGGAGAAAACCAAAAAGAAACTAGGACAGGAATCGTCAGGGAATCAGGCAATCACTACGCCTTTTCCCTTGTCCGCCACTGAAGAACCTGAAATGGTAATAGAGTAGTGAGCCTAAAATCCACGTGGCTCAGTGAGTAGAAAGATCAGCATGTCAACCACAACCAATATTCCAAAACAGTGCATGTATGCATGAGCAATAAAATGATATGACATTTGAAAGCATGACATAGTATAAAAACAGTTATAAGTAGTACAATGGTTCCAAAAATCATCTTAAAATCATGCTAGTTAAAAGCATATCCAACCTAGGTTAGCTCAACCAAAACCCAACCTATGGTCATCGCTCGAGCGGGTCGTAGGTCAGGCGTATTGGCCACTTGAGCGGGTCGTAAGCTAGGCGTACCCCTCGAATACCCTAACCCCGCGCTCGGTCCTCAAGTGCCATCACTCGAGCGGGTCGGAAGCTAGGCGTGTTAGTCACACACCCTAACCTCGTGCTCGGACCCCGAGTCTCATCTCATAGTATACCCTGACCCCGCGCTTGGACCTCAAGCCTCTGGTCTCACTACCCGTGTACATTTACATATCTCAAAATTATCCAGATGTATCTAAGTCCCGTGAAACCGTTCAAACCATGTTATTTCATACAAGTTTATACAAGGAACAAAAGTCATAGAAACACCTGAATCAAACTACTCACCTCGGGTCATGTGCACCGATGTCCCGTCGACAACTGGTCTAGCCCCGCTATACTCTTTCGAATTTGTATCAATCAAAAACCCAAACTCAGTTCTATGAGTACAGTGGCCCAGTATCTAATATCACTATCCCAACTTAGTTTTGATCGACCCGAGCCGTTTGGGTCAATCAATCAAACCTGGTCAATGCGATCATCCTAGTCACCTTAGGTCAATCTATGCCCAAATTGGGTCAACATAGCCCATTTAGGTCAAAATTGGGTCAAGAGGGTCAAGATTAGTTCAAAATCTCAACCCTCAACACTTAATCAAATTTGGGTTCTTTGCTCTCTTACACAGCAAGCTTACCGATTTTTCTGCGGGCAATCCGTATGTCGGATTTGCACCAAATTTTCCAGATATGTTTTATATTCCCCAAACCTTCCTTAGAATTTTAAATCAGGATTTTAGGACTTCATTCGATAGTAATTTGGGCTAAGGTTCCAGGGACTATGTGTTCTCGGTTTCTGTATGATAGACAGTGGCTGTTTAGTTAATATGACCCACTTACTCACATCAGATTGATCTGAAATTTGGTAGGAATAAACTAGAAATACTTAG
The DNA here is from genome assembly GCA_030144865.1 of Tinospora cordifolia. Taxonomy (NCBI): domain Eukaryota; kingdom Viridiplantae; phylum Streptophyta; class Magnoliopsida; order Ranunculales; family Menispermaceae; genus Tinospora; species Tinospora cordifolia. Next base: position 5,172 of record JAJIYU010015962.1, on the reverse strand, counting down.
TAATCACTCAACCAAATTTCAGCTCAATCCACAAAGGTTTGCCTATCTAATTCAATCTCAGAATTTTCAGTTGAGTCACTGGAATTTCTGGGTGCACACTTCCTGGCAGCAAATCTTCCAAATTTCCTGTGACCAATCCAACCGTTGGATTTGTGTAAAAATTTTCATATTTGATCTACCCTGTCTAAACGTTCACTAGAATTTATTTCGTGATTTTTGAACGTCATTTGCTAGGATTCCTTGGTGTAATAACAGAGGTTATAAGAATCCCGTATACCCTGTGACAAGCAGTTACTTAGTGAGTTAATTGACCTGCTTCCCTAATTTCGAATGGCCTGAAATTTGGTGTACATATTATAGACACATCCAGGGACTCCTCTACCAAATTTCAAATCAAATTGCCTTTATTTGGTCTGTCAACTAATCCCCTACTTTTCTGTTCATGCAACAGATTATTTCATGATCAAGTTCTCTATGGTTTTTGTGGGCCTATCTTAGGTTCTAATTTTAACCCAAGGCCATTCCTTGCTGTTTTTGCAAGATTTTAGTCTCTAGAATCATGACTAATTAAGCCTTAGTCAAAACAACAAACAACCATAATCACCTTGACTCTTAAATCCAACTCCAAAACATAATATGCATATGAGAGTTTTGAAAGTTTCTCTAAGTCCACAATGCATAACTAACAAGACACGTTTGCTAGTATATAACTTCTAAACTACAGAGGCTTAGGGTTAGCTCTTTATACTTCTCTATAGCCTCTCCTATGAGGTTTAAAACGCCTCTGATTTGGACCCAAACGGATGTCTACAAGTCTTCCAAATACAGCCTCAATCTAGTCTTGTTGCTTGGTTTCTGCAGAAACTGTCAGAACAGTTAGCTAGATAAGCAGTTTCATGGCCTTATAAAATAGGTTGGGAGTTTCACTCTTTGATTTCTATCACTTGTATATGGAAGTACTCAAGATAAGTAAGAAAAAGAGGGGTTTTACCTCCCAAACGGACTTGAAATGGTCCAGGAACTAGAGCTCCAAAGGTGGCTTCAAGACAACTTTTTTGGTTTTTTCTAGGTTTGAACTTCGTGGATAGCACTTTTTGCTATGATTTTCGCTTCAAATGGCTTCAAGATTGGGCAAACCACTTGTGGGACTTCGTAGATGGTGTTATTAGCTTCGAAACAAGTTATAGATCACTTGATTTGGATGAGAAACGAGGAGATCTAGGGTCTAGAAGATGGAAGCAAGAACTGGAATTTTGGACTTAGCCAAAATTTTAGGTTTTTGTTGTATGGGGAGCTTCTTGCATGACATGAAAACAGGGCACGTGGCCACCCACGTGGCTTCCAAATCTTCATATTGGATGCCCAGTTGGCTCTTGTTATTGGTTGCTCAAAACCATGGATTTCCATGGTTTTTGGCTGAAAAAATGTAGCAAAAATAACTCAAAATAGCCAAAAAATCAAAAAAAGCGGGGGAGGGGGGGGGGGGGGGCTTGCATGTTGCGGGGCGCGTGGGCCGGCCAGGTGAACGGGCCGGCCCATGGCCCTTTTCAAATTCGCGCCCGAGCTCAGCCCGCGCGCGTCAGTGTGGGTCAGGCCATCGGCCCGACCACTTACTCGGCCCGTGCTGCCGAGATTATTATTTTTTTTTTTTTGTTTTTTTCTTTTATTTCGTATTTTCATACATATATACGTATACATATGTATTTTATATCAAAATTCATCATTTTTTTTCTAAAATCATTAAAAATGATCTAATCATCATTTCTTATCAAAATTTCAATTATGCACTAATTTTCATCATTTGTGTAATTATTTTCTCAAAAATTAAATAATTTTCCCAAAAATTACATTTTCTTCCCAAAAATTTCATTATTTCCACCAAAAATTTCATAAAAATTCTAAAAATTCCACAATTAATCCCAAAAATTATTTCTCTCAAGAAATCTCATTTTCCTCCTAATTTCACATATTTTCCCATTTTTCTCACTTTCCCAATAAATAATATAAATTTGATAAAAATTGATGTAAATCATTGTATTTCCATTAAAAATTCAAAAAAATGCATATATCGTATTCAAAAATTTTGCACACCAAAACGTGGGTCGCCACATTAGGAGTGTTCAACTAAGCCAAAATTTGGGTTGCTTACTAGAAAAAATACAATGATGCAAGTGAGAACGTGAGAAAAGAAGAAGAAATGGGTTGCTTAAACATGGAATTGATACAAAATCCATGACCCAATAACAATTCTTTCTCAAAACTCAAAGATTCGATCATGTTGTTTACAAATGCCTTTATGTGGATTTTCTCTATTGTGAAACCAGCTACTGTCAAATCGAGTAATTTTCTATTCTCTTTTTTTTTTTCTTTTGCCACTTATTTGTCTCTTGATAGATTTTTTCCCAAGAGAGAGCGAGAGAGAGAGAGGAACAATGAAGGAAGAAAGAAGAAAGTAGATAAAGAAAAAAAATGGGCGGGGGGGGGGGGGAGGAAAGAGGGGTTGGTGGGTTGCAGAGAAGAGAGAAAAAGAAAATAAGGAGAGAGAGATTTTGTAGCAAAGAAAAGAAAAGAAGGAAGGTGGATGGCTAAATTGCAAAATATGTATAATAGGGAGAAGGAATGAGGGAAGGAAGAATAAAGAGCCTTATGATAAAAGGTGTTGCTTCTCATTATCATCATCTCTCTGCTTGACCGCTACTGGTGCAATGTGTTGCTCACGATCTCCACCTTGCTGCTCCTCCTCCTTTTTCCTTCTACTCGTGTTGCGTCTGTTGACTTCTTCGTTTCTTCTCCTCTAGTAAATAGACAAAATTTGGAAAGCAAGAATTATCTTTCAATTTAGGTTCAACATTTGGAAAACTTGTTGAAACTTGAGTAAAATGGAATCTCAAGTGAAATTGCACCGAGATATATAAACATTTTAGTATAATTAATAATATTTAAAATTATACATTATAACTAAAACTTTATAAAAAAAAAGGACATATATTAATTAGAATACATATTTTTTAAACATTTTATGTAATTTCCTTTAAATATAAGGAAAAAGCATATTTCTACACAAGAAAATAGAAATAATTACATAAATATCACTATTCTCATTTTTATGCATATCCTAAAAACTTAATATAAAAAACAACAAAATTTATTTTTTAATAGAATTTTTATATCATTGGTATAACATTAGTATACTATTAGTATATAATAAATTGTACACTATTCTACAATAAATAGTATAATGTCTATATATTATTGGTATACAATGAAAAAAATTAAAAATAATAAATGTATATATTGGTATAACTTTGGTATACAATAAAAAAATTAAATATACTAAATATATATATTGGTATAATTTCAGTATAACATTAATATATTATTGACATATAATAAAATTAGGTATATTAAACCTGTAATAATGGTATAACATCAGTATACCAATGATATAAAAAGGGATATAATGTACATAATCTTTAAAAATGGTATACAATAATACATAATCTCTAACCAACCCAATAACCTATTGGTATATAATGGTTTTTCCCGTAAACATCTCTGCAGTATTAACAAAAGTTATATATAACATTGGTATAACATTAATGAAGCAAACCCTGTTAACAACAATGAAGAAGAAAATGAAGAAGATGATCCAATAACTTTGAATCAACGAGCTATCCATCAACACCTCTTAATCTCACTCTTGACAACAGCAAAACATCATACAACCCAAAGCCATAAGAAATTGAAAACAAATACGAAAATAACTTAAAAACTTCGAGAAAAAAAACACAAACACATTTGCTATTCAGCACCGCTCGTCGTCCTCTTCTTCTTCTTCTTCTTCTTCTTCTTCTTCTTCTTCTTCTTCTGTGTCTGTTTCAAGTGCTATAATCCAGAAAACCTTGATCTCATCCTTGTCTGTCCAGAGCCGCTGAAATAGACGCTGGTAGTCATTGTAACCCGATGACTTCTCATCCTCTCCTGCTCCGGTGTCGTTATGAGGCCCAAATACGACGGCTAGAGCTGCATCGACAGGGACATCGATTCTCTCATTTCCAGACCAAAGCTATGAAAGACAACCCTCTCTAAACCCTAAAAGCCGCAGCACCTGTTATTTATCTAACACACCTTACTTCACCGCACCAAAAAACCAAATACGAAAACAAACCCTAATAGAACTTTGTGAAATCAGCCCGTACACCGAATAGGTTTCCCCAGACGAGAAACCTAATCTGGAGCTGATTTTTCCTTGTTCTTCATTTCAAATTCGAAGTTTCGAAGAGCGACGACCAAATGAGATCTCATGTCGACGTGCATCCTCCAATCCAACGCAAGGAAATCGAAGTCAAGAACAAAGAGAAGATCGATTACATAAATCTCCCATGCCCCGTTTCGTACGAAGAAATCCATCATGAGGTTTTGAGTGAGTGTTATTTCTTCTTCGTCGATTCTTCACTGTCTTGTTTTGTTGCGATTCTTCATTTTTCTTTTGATTCCAGTCTCGTTTGGGGATCTAGATCGTAATTTGCTTAAGGAAGTCACTGTGACAAAGCGATTATATTTTGTGGCATTGGTGTTCAAGCTACAAAAATCAACAAGGACGTGAGGGACACAAAAACAACAAAAATTCAAAACAAAATCAAAATAAACATTAAAATCCCCAAAAAAGAAAAAAATGTAGAATAAGAGAGGAATGGATCTGAGAGAAGTTTTACTGGAGCATATCTTGGAGTTACTGCGTGCGAGTGCAGGATTGATGCCTTTATAGAGCTTGTTCTTGGCTTCTCGATAATCTGGGAGTTGGTTTTATTGCAACTGGTGCTTCCACCATTGAATCTCTTCTTTGGGCTAAAGGCTTCGAAGATGATGATGTTCTTCATTTGCCGTAGAAAGAAAAGAGATTGGATTGTTCTTCATTTTTGTCGGGACCCCTTCCCTAGGATGAAGGGCGAACCGACCGGCACAGTGCCCCAACAAACCCGCTCGCAAGCCGAGCTTGCCAAAACACTGTTAAGCCTCGACATACTACACTACATCACACACTATCAGAGTAATCATAAAGAAGCAGAAGCAATTTAACATACGTACACCAATAAGAACTTCATATTTCCAAAACAGGTCATTACACATGTGTAGCAACGGGAGAGACTATTCATTATATACAGACTATCC
>JAJIYU010015961.1:0-12387 GCA_030144865.1 Tinospora cordifolia | reverse complement strand
CTTATAAATTTATAATAAGGTTTTATTTAAATTAAAATGGTTGACTAGAAAAAACAAGAAAAAAATCAGGAAAATCGAGAATACACCGGAAATTGGTGTTTGGCAGTGAAGAGAATGCTGAACAGACCAGAATTCTCTGGTTTAGCGGGGAATTATTCGGATGATCTGATTTAATAGCAGGAATAATGATTTGAAAATGTTGAAGAAGAAGAACCGGATGCTCTGGTTCGGGATAACAGCAATGTTGGCCGGGAAGTGTGTAGCTATTACTGTAAACCGAACAGGAAGAAAACAGAGGGGCTCTGATTGAAGGTTCAGCTGGGTGCAGGGGATGGAAACAGAGCAATGGCACAGTTGCTGTTGCTGCCATTCACTGTGAAAGCTGGGAATGAAGGAGATGGTCAGCTGAAATTGGAGCGCAAATGAAGAAGCTGGTCGCTGCAGACGGTGAAGAAGAACATGGAATGGAAGCCGTGTGCGTTGAGCATGAAAATATGGAGTGACGTTTCAGTTGGGAAGAAGATGAACAAGATAAGCTGCCGGTGCTGTCATTGCTGTTGCTACTGCTGACTGAAGAAGAAGGCCGTGCAAAGAAGAAGAACAGAAGCAGGGACGATGTGAGGCGAGCTGGAACGTGAAGATGAATAATGAAAATCAGAAGTCAAGATAAAGTTCTGGGTTTGAAATCAGAAAACAGGGCATGAAGAAGCATGCCGGGCAGTGCTTCAAAAATCTGGGTGCTGGCCGATCATGAAAATAGAGGGAGGAACGAAATTTGATAACGGTTTGGAGCTTGAAGTTTTGAAATTCTGTTTTGGGATTTCGGTTAGTGTACCAGGGAAGAGGAGAAAGTTGAAATTCTGGTTCGGATTTTCAATTGGGCGTTGCATGACCGAGTGGAATAACCAGATTTCTGGTTTAACGGACCGTTGAAAAACTGATGCAAGGGGAGTTCAAATTCTGGGTTGAAGGTTTACTCTGATTTCTGGTCAGTTTTCTTCAACAACGAAAAGAGTAAACAAACTGAAATTTATAATTTGGATCTGAAAATTGAGGGACGTTGCAAATGTGATATTGTTGTTGCTGGTGTGTTGTTTGACGGAGAAGGTGACGTAGAAGACGACGGCTGATTGTGTTTGAAATTAGTGGGTTTGATCGACCGGCCGGGAAACAAGGGAAGTGGAGAAATAACTTGCTGGTTTGGATTCTTATTCCCTGGTTCATGAGCTAGCTGGAATACGGCTGAACTAGTTGGAATTCCATATTTGTCCAACGGATTTGAAGGAACGCCAATCTTGATTGGGCCGATTGGTGAAGACAAAGGGCATAAGAAAATCATCAACTCGTTGTTGATTTAATGCTATCACTCAATAAATCCTTACATCATTAATTTTATTATCCATATTATTTATTCATTAAATTCTCATTTATTAAACGTTTACTTACAATATTACATATTTATTAGACAGTACTGTATAAATCTCACAATTACATCAATTCATTAAATACACAAATCTTAATTTTTTATTTATAAAATATAAATTTTTTTAAAATACCTATTGTTTACATTTAAATTAAAAATATATATAATTATTTAAATTTATATAAAAATTATATTTTTAATAATTATTTATTTAAAAATTTACTTTTTAATAAATAATTAAAATATTCAGTTTTAAATGTTACTAATTGTTATTTTACAATATTTTATTTATAAAATATATTTTTTAAAATAACTATTATTCACATTTAAATTAAAAATATAAATAAATAATTTAATTTATATAAAAAATTATATTCTTTATAATTAAATATTTAAAAATTTATTTTTAAATATATTTTTAAATATTACTATTTGTTATTTTAAATAGTGATTTAAATAATTATATATATTATAAACTTTAAAAAATAATGATTTATTTATAATTATATATAATTTAAAAAATTACTCATTTTACAAAATTATTTTTATTTTTATAGTAATGTAAATTTTATTTTAACTGAAAATTATTAAAATTTTGAAAATATTTTTTATTTTTGTTTTATAAATTAAAAATAAATATATTTTATTTTTTATTTAAATTATTTAAAACAGTTAAAAACTAATTATTTTAAATAATTTTATATATATATTAAACATAACTATATATAACTATATAACTATATATATAACTATATATATATATATATATATATATATATATATATATATACATGGGGCGCTGCAACTGCAACACCTTGTTTTAAAAAAAATTAAAAAAAAGTTCACTGAGCGTTAGAACATCACCGAGCGCTCGGACATCATCGAGCGCTCGGACATCACCGAGCGCTCGGACATCATCGAGCGCTCGGACATCACCGAGCGCTCGGTGAAATTCAGCTGTGTCAGACGCCCGTTACGGGCGTCTGACATAAAAGGAGGCTATTGAGTGCCAGCTTGGGGCTCAATAGCCCCCCATTGGAGATGCCCTAAGTTGTTGTGAGTTGGAGTAGAGTATTTAAAAGACTTAACCTAAGTTTCGTAACTTAATATAGTTTAATTAGGAAAATAAATTTGTGATGTTTATACCTTGTTCATTGCAAAGGAATGTTAGGCTGAGAGGACAAATCAATGGTGGTTTATTTATTGAGGTATGTCATTATCTAATCTTTGCAAATCTGAATAAAAGTTATTAGAATCGATAAAATAAGATAAGATTTAACTAGAACTTTAATATTAGAAAAACTAAAAAGAGGGGTTAACATTTTAGAAAAAATTAGAGTCAATAACTTAGTTAATAAATATTTTAGAGAACCCAAAATCAAGAAAATCTTAACAAAATTCTAAATTAACTAAAACACTTCTAATAAGAAAATGAGGCACTAAGAGAAATTTAGAAGGGTGAAGATTAAATTATTTAATTAGTTAGATACACAAAAATAATACTAATAGACCTTTGAAAAACTTATATATATATAGGGAAAGAATAAAATTTTCAAATGCGGAAGAGACTGAAATTTGTAATATTTAGAAGTCTTATTTTGTTCGTAACTAAATTAACTATGATATTAATAAATATTTAACTTATGAAGATTAAGTTATTAGAAATCTAATTTTATAAAAAGCTTGTAAATAATTAATTAAAGTTGTAATTTCAAATCAAGAAAATTTAGATGACTTATAAATTATTTTAATTAGAATGTATAAAATTTTAATAATTTAAGAATAATCCAAAATTTGTTGAAACTAATATTTGGATTACACAATTAGTTTGGAAATCTTTAAGCTCAAGAATATTTTGAATAAAATCTACTAAGAATTAAAAACTTAGGAATTGTATTGATTATTGTATTTCAGATTTTACAATTGAGAGTATCGAGTATCTTGACAGAAAATATGGAGCCCTGAAGATCGGCGGAATCAGGTGGGCATGACTTCCTTGCTTATATGTATTATTTGGATTTAAGATTTAAAGCATCTGGTTGAATAGTTATAGATTATTAAAATCTTATTAGGAAATTGATTGAAATTGTTTGACTTATTTGAATGATGTGTGATGTTTAATGAATTATTTAATCCATACATAATTAGTTCATAACATGATCTTGCATTTAGACTTACTCAATTATGGCATGCTTGAATAAAGAAATAAACATTTAGATATCACCGTTTACTCACGCATCTTATCATGTCGAATTACTTGCATAGTGGAAGTATTTTTCTATTGAATTGTATGATGCTTGATATATTTGAGATTGTTTGTAAAACTAAAATAAGACGATGGTTTATTAAGAATCCACATACCAGTACGATTGATGAGTTCAAAGCGGATCGAGGTGGCATCTCCTGTATGTCACCGCTTGAGATCGTCGAGCCACAAGGCACATTGTAGGTATTCCCACCCGGAGCTGACTGTGACAGCTCGAAGTCTTTGGGAGATACAGTAAGTACGCTCTCTTAGGCTGTGATGTGAGTGTCGATTGATTTTAGATGGTTATTGGAACCCTCTAAGATTTGATTGGATCACAGAAAATACTATGAGACATCTCAACCCTCTTCCGGTCTTAGACCCGACGAAAATAAATGAATGTTTGAACGCCTAATGTTTGAAAGTATTTGTAATATTTTGGATTGGGTTTGTATAATGCATGTGATGTGTATGATCGATCTACTGAGCTTTCGAGCTCACTCCCACTTTATTTTTTAGGTACACCTGGACGTAGAGTATGTTGACTTACGTCAAAAGATTCGCACTCAGATTAGACACCTCATGGGGAGGTCGTCCGACTTAGGTAACTGGGAGGTTATGTTTTATATATTATGCTAAATTGTTTTAATTTATTCACATTGGTTTAACTTGGTTGTTTTATCTTTCAATGGCTTTCTTTGTTAAATAATTTTAGGTTGAATGAATAGTTTTAAAGTATTTCCGCTGCACTATTTATGATTTGTATTGCAAAACCTGGTGAATGTTTTGAGGAATTGTTTGATTTAAGTGTTTGTACAAGAAATTTATCCGGACATTGACTTGAGAACCAATTGTTATGAGTTTAATTTTGACGAAAAAGATTTTAACAGAACGAAATTTTTAAGTAGCATCTTAATTTTCATCAGATGACGATCCGCACGTAAAGTAGTATGTGAACGGAGGTTCGGTTGAAAATTGGGGTGTTACATCAATTGATGTCATTGCCTCACATGTTTTCAACCTATGCAAGTATTATATTCATGTTAGTTGTATACTTCAATAACGATATGTTACATATATGTGTATGTTATATATATCCTATGTAACACCCTGCCTCCTTCTTGTGGCCCCAAATTGCATCTGGTTAAATCGATGATGATCCGACACGTTCACGTCACATGCATGTATGTTAGATTATTTTTTCCTCAGGCCGCACGAGAGGCGGGCATGTCACATTATTTCTATTATTTTTTGTGTCTCAAATCCCTGTCATAAAAGCACATGTGCAAATAAATTACTATCATTTATTTGAAAATCAATTTTAATATCCAATGGGTACAATGACATTTGAACTTATTCAATTAAAAATCTTTAACTGAAAAAGAACTAGGGCCAAGATGCCCAACTTAAAACAAAAGTACGAATCTAGAAAAGAAAATACTAAAAGTAATCCACACAGCCTTTGATACTTAGTTTCTTGAGATGTGTCAGTTGCACAACAAACTAACAATAGTATAGGTGATTTATAAAATTTTATAGGAAATAAAGGGAGAATTAGGTAAAGATTTGCATAATTAGTAGTATGAGCATGTAGTTTAGGGACTTGCATTGTTTCATTTCATTATAAGCTTTGTTTTAAAGATTTGAAGTTCTTTTATGAGAAAATGATGCTTGGGAAAGGAAATTTAGTGTATTGCAGGTTCAGATTGAAGTAAAAAGGGAAATTGTATCACACGAAGGCAAAAAGAAGAGGAAATCATGAAGAAAGCATCAGAGACCACAGTTGAATAACTGAAGATCGCGGTAGCTGAAGAAAAACAAGACGTGCCCAAAGCTCACTGGTTACTGCAGTCGGTCAATCAATGACTGCGGTAACCAGAATGTGGATCATGAACAAAAATGTTGGACCACGGTGGACATAACGAGGAAATTCCAGTTCTTCTCGAAGAACAATATAGACTGTAGTCACACGATTAATTGTCAGGATTTTCATATTTTTAGGATTTTTTTTAGTACAGGACTACAAATAGGAGAGGTTATTAGAGCCAAAATATACCAAATTCGGAAAAGAACACTTGTGATGGTTGAAAGGCAAAAACTAGCGTTTCAAGTAGGGATTGAAGGTTCTTATCAAATTTTAAGTATGTTTAACTTTGTTTATTATTGTATAATGTTTACTATTAATTTCATGTCAAGCTAGTTGGTTTTCTTTGTCTGGGATGTGATGTCCACTGTATGAAATGTGATATCTTGTTAATGCTATTGATTTAGAAACACTATTTTATGTTGTGTATGCTTAATGCTTTGTGTTTACTGGCTATATACATGATGAGCCCAAGGCATTAGACTAACTCGGGATAGAGGTCTAATGGGTGGTTATTACAATATAGATTTAGAATAGTTGATTGACTGGAGGGTTGTTAGCTTATCTAGAGAGTTGCACAGAACTTTTGATTACAGAATATTAGGTTGTTGATTAAGCACCTCGGGAGAGGGCATTATAAGACAACTCTAATAGATATTGGAGCGCCTAGGGAAAGGGCATTATAAGACAACTCTAATAGATATTCGAGCGCCTAGGGAGAGGGTTTCAACTATAGGTGCTAGAACTCATAGTGTAGATATTTCATGATCTAAAATGAGAATCACAGGTCATACAACGACATTCACTATTCTAGACATCCATTTTACACAGTTTTCTAAAAACATAATTATCACTTTTACTAGGATAAATTTTTGTTGAGAGTTTGATATACTCATGTCAATTGGAGTCTTGATAAAATGAAAACCAGCGTTAAATTGGGATTTAAGGTATTTTATTAATTTGATTTGTCCATTGGGACGATATTTGGTTTCACCAGTTAATACTAGTGCCATCCTGTACACTTGCAGGGTGAGCAACAAGATGTTAGAAGGGTGAGCTCAAAATCCCAATAGATCATCTCAAATATTTAAATCATTATTTCAATCAAATAAAATATGCATGTAAAACACTTTCATAGATTAGGTGATTTAAACATTTGGTTGATTATTAGTTAATGTTAAGACTGAAAGAATTAACCTTAGTGTACTCCATTCACATCAACAGAAAGGGAAGAACAATTATTTATACCAACGTCCAATGGATATAGGATCTCACCTGCTACTTGAGAACTAGGGTCCCACCTATTGTTTCGTTCTGGTGAACTAGGAAAAATTCCATTGTTCCATTCTTGAGAACACATATAGTAGTCCATTGTGAAATACTACGTCGGTATATGGTTCAATTTTTTATTAATCTTTCTTTAACCAATTAATCAAATATTCACATTAGGTATAGACAGTTGCTAAACTTGTGAGCATAGTGAACATTATAGGCATGTTATAGCATATATCATATCATCATATATCATACATCATTATCTTTGTAGTTTTAAGCATGCATATTTTAGACATGACATGTACAATCAATTCAAATAAAGCACTAATATTCAAAGCATAGTTGCACATGCAAGCCTTATTTAAATCAAAATAATAAAATAAAACCTAAAAATCATCTCCACATAATCACATTTATCAATAAAGAACAATTCTGTAATTTATATGGGGTATAGGGACACACCCATCACCCAATATCCATGAATTAGGTACACATTTTGTAGGCATGTTACTTAATCAGTAATATAACATGGATCATGTTATCACTCATATCCTTGAAAACATGCATCAACTTTCATTAATCATGTAAATTTAACTATCATGCATATTCAACTTAAGGCATAACATGTATATTCAATCTAAAACATAATCTTAGACTAACAAACATACATGTATACATTATTTGAATCGAAATAAGTTAAAACTTAAAAATTACATCCACCTTTGATGCTTAAATCCTTCATAGTCCTTGTGGTGTTATCCCAAGCCTTCTTTGAGCCTTCAACCTCAAAGGTTAAAAATTTATATACTCACTATGAAGAATAAATTACAACCCTCTTTTTTATACTAAAGAAGAGAACAAAGAAACTCTCTTTCTCTTTTGAACTAGAAGATAGCTAAGAAATAGATGAAGAAGAGAAAAAATGAAATGGTATAATTTGAAGGGAAGAGAAGGGTGATATTTATAGGCATTATTAACCAACTTGCTTACACACAAGTTGTGTAACTTGCCCACATGCATCATGTGACCTGCTTGCCCAAATGCTTCATGTGACTTCATTGCCCACATGCTTCATGTAATATGAAACGAAAAAAAATTCAAAACAAAATAAGTATAAGTAGAAGAAAAAACCCAAATTCTAAATAAACAAATTCAAACTCGAAAAGGATCTTTCTGATTCTCTAAGAATGAGATAACTCTATCAATAACCGAGCTAGATCTTGGGTATCATAAGGGATTTGCCTTTTCTATTGAGTCCTACAGATTGGATAAAAAAAGATTCTTGAATTTGGTGTTCAACTTCAAGGTTGAATCGAAAAAAGAAATCTCTATTGGTTCTACCTTTTCTTTTTTATGAAGAGAATGAATCTTTTTATTGAAGGATGAAAAACCGATCCAGATCTCTGTGGGAATGCTTTGGAAGATCCAAAACCAAAGCATGTGACTTGCTATCACATGCCTTGTCACTCTTATATCATTATTTTTCATGTCGTGTCACACCACTTCTTATACATGAATTTATATTTCTTTTATATCATTTTTTCTCTAATTTCTCATTTTATTCTATGTCTTGTGTACCCAAGATTTAGTTTGTTAAATCTTTTATTAAATAATGAAACTTGAATAATATATTTATTTATTTATTAATTTTATTTTATATATTGTATACACATATACTTTATTTTATTAAATTTTTACTAAATAAATTCATATATTTTCTAATAAAATTGTTAGGTCCTTTAATAGTGTTTTATTTTGTAAATTATTCATAGATCACTTTTATTTGTGTACATGTGTCATTATTTAGGTGAAATGACTATTTTACCCTTGTTAGTAAAATTACCATTTTACCCATGAAAGTCAAATTTATCTTTTTGTATACATATGTCAGTATTTATGTTTACTTTAATTATTACTCAAAAATTTTTATAAATTCTTAGAGTTTTACATCCTATGCTTAAAATATATTATACCCATTCACTTGCCGTAATGATGAAATAAAATAAAAAATAGAAATAAAATAAAAGTTTATTATTTCATGATATAAGTCACATTTTTTTAATTAAATTTAAAGTCCAAATTCGAGTTTAGCCCCTCCCAATTGGGATTTATAGAATGGAGAATGGGTAGTTTTACTAAGATAAGGACTACTAGTGATATGGTAGGATGAGATGTGAAAAGATAGAAATAGTGATGTGACAAAAAAAAAAAAGAAAATCATTTATTATTTGAATTTAGTTGCGTTTCAATCTAATGTCCTCACAATATATTGAATATTTGTTTTTTTATTTTTTATTTACATTGTTTACTAATAAATAAATAAACACACACACACACACACACACACACACACATATATATATATATAGCAATGTCTAGTATATTTTATTTAATTAAAATTTTTTATTGTATGTATTTTTAAGGTTCAATTCATTTTTTAATTTATTCATTTCAAAAGCTTTTCTAAATTTTTCCACTATTTTTCAATTTAGTATATATATATATATATATTTTGTGAGGGTATTGCATCCAAGACATATTGATTCATTGCTGTAAAAAGATGCCAAAGTAGTTTTAAACTACTATGGCATCTTTTTAATTTTATTAAATTAATTTTTAAGTATGTTTAATGTGATAATTAAAAATCCTTTATATGATTTCTCATAACAACTAGAGTAATGGGGAATAATAAAAAGAACACAAAGATAAAAAAAAAAATAAATGTGATACAACAGCCTATATATACGAGGTCACATTTAGATAAAAAGTGTCATTATAGACCAAATAGTTACAAATAAGAGTTAACTGAAATAGTGATATTTAAATTGTGACAACTTTGGTACATGAAATAGAGCAAAATACCACGCGAGATCCCCTTACAAAATCTATTTAGGTAGACTCAACTTAATTTTTGTTTTTTTATATCATCCTTTAGCAATCAAACATAGGATTTGACTTCAATTTAGTTAAATCTATCCTTTGTAGGTACCAAATATCTCTGAGAAGAAGCATCATATACCTTGTTCATTAACAAGTGCCTCTAAAATTAGATATTCTTGATCAAAATTACATTCACACATATTGTAATATCTGAGAAAATTAATAATTCAGTTGATAAAATAATTTAATTGCTAAAATAATTCGAGGAATCAATTCCTAAATATACACATAAAAAATAAATAATAATTAACAAGCATGAAAAGAAATTAGAAATGTCTAAATGGTATAAAATACGAAATAAGCATCAACTGTTACATAAAATGTCAAATCTACGTACACCATGGAATAATCAACACCATTATATATACATATAGGATCTCATAATACTACTTAGTTGTAATAATTCCACCAAAAGTCATAGCATGGTCTTGTGTTAATACAAATATATGTACATTAAATAGAGGGTATGGCTAGGAGAGAATAAGAGATTCTAAATTAAATTGAAGACACAATTGAGAGGATAAATATAACAGATTACTCAGATCAATGAGAGACCAAGTTAAACACCTAATGTATGTCACATGGGAAATTTTAATCTCTATTGGTCGATCCATTGGATTAAAAAGAGGAGGAGATCTAATACAAATGATGGTTGAAGAGATTATAATTAAACTTAAATTTAAATTACCTATCTCTTATCTTAAACAAAGTAAAATACACTATTCCACAAATCAAGCATCACATATCCATGACTTCTTTGCACTATTTTCCTTTCTGTTCCAACCATAGAAAAACATTACAAGAGGTAGATGTTTAATATCTCAAACTACCATTGATACATTCTTCAAAGCGTCACCCTTCAGCATCCCCTTTACACCTTCTCTTCCTTCTTTTTTCTTTGTTTTTTTTTCCTCTCTTTCTTTTTTTCCTTGTTAAACTCTCTTATTTCTTCCAAGTTTTAATCAAGTTTCGAAAAACTCCATTGCCCATAAACATCTACTCCAAATAGCATACTACTACCTCATCTTTTAGTCGTGACCTTTCTTTTTCTTTCTTCTTGTCATTTCTCTTCACCTTATGGCTCAGAAACCCCTTAAGATCTCGACTTTAAGATTCACCAAGAAATAGCCTATAAACCTTTAGTAATATCATCTATTGAGCCTAAACAAACATTTCTTCAAATTGTTGTTACCAAGTAGAGATTTTGTATGCTCGGAGAGAATAGTATGTAAGGTGTAATCCTTCTATCTTTCTTTCCATTTTTTAGTGATTAATCATGCATATTATAATGTTAGAAAATCTAGAGGTTTATGCAAAAAAATTATTTTATGCATGTGTCAAAAAAATGTTAGAATATTCATGAATGCGCAAAAAGAGGTAGCTATACGTGTGTTAGGTATAACATAGTTGTTGGTGAGATTAGTACATTACTTTGTATATATATTCACACAAAAAATCAACAAGTTATGTTAATAGAAAGTAACAATTTAGGTTTGCATGAAGGTTTAGATTAGGCATGTATTATTATGGGTGGCAATTGTTAAGAGGACATGATAACTCAATACGAATATGATACAAAGTTAACGGGTTTGAATTAGCGTAAATAGATTTAGGTCAAAATAGGTTAAATATGATTAATTACGATTAAATTTTAACTCATAAACATGTTAACCTGTTAAACTTAAAAATAACATGTTTAACATGATTATGAACTAGCTAATAGAAAAATAATTAATAAGTTAATTTTAAATAACATATTTATTAATATATTGATGACATAATTTCTTTTTATAATTTTTCGAGAAAATCTTTTTTAATTGGATTTATTTTTAATAAATTACTTATGTTTTCTATTTTTATTAATATTGTTGGAAAACATAATTTAAAAAAATGGCTACAACAAGTTAAATATATCATTATGTAAGTTAAATGTTCTAAGCTAAACATGAAAAAATATGACATGATTAATAATCAAATCAAATTTAGATTTGCATATCATGATATAATTAATAAATGAATTGAGTTTGAATTTACAATATATAAGAATTGTCCGTTTAAGACATAGTAATATGTGTTGCCATCTCTACGCATTGTAGAACATGTAGATTACACACATATGCATGCACAAATGTAGAAAATAACATTAATTTTGTTATTTCATAAAAAACTGAAAATAAAATAATTTATTTGAATGAAAAATAATTATAAATTAATTTTTTTTGAAAAAAGGTAGAGTTAAAAATAAATCAGAATTTTAAGTTGCTAAAAATTAAAATAAAATAATTATAAAACAATAAAAAATTTTACCAAAAAAATATTATTACACATAGAATAAGAAATCTATGTATAATAATTATTAGCTTTAATTATTGCGTAAAATAAGCATGATATTTTCGCTAAATTTTTAGTATTTAAATTACTCAAGGTATGGCCAATAAAAATCATATATAATGACTTTTATACATAAAAAATATTGACTAAGTCTATAGTGAAAATTAGGGTAATGGTGTCCTATTTTATTAAAAACTGTAATAAATTATAAAATCAGAAAAATAGTAAAGTTTATAATATTAGAATTATTATATTTCAATTAGAATAATATGCGATTAAGGTCAACATCTAGGATAAATTAACACAACA
>JAJIYU010015960.1:0-12390 GCA_030144865.1 Tinospora cordifolia | reverse complement strand
TGATTGTATGATTGTATGATATGCATGTTTTACAGTTTATTTTCTTTGAGACCAAATCCTGTACCCATGCATGAAAAGAACCTAAAAGAAAAACCTTTAGGCTACTGAACAAATCGAGAACCTGGAAACCAAATCTAAAGTCATGATAGTACGAATGTTTGATGAAACAAACACCGACGTTGAAAAGATGAACTAGGAAGAGTTCAAGGAGATCTTCTACGAAAAGTTATGTCTGGAAGCTATCCTTAGAAAGCTACAAGAAGACTTTGTGTGACTCAATCAAAGGGATCTCACTATGATTGAATATGAGAGAAAATTCACAGAGTTGGCCAAATTCTCTCAAGAACTGATCAAGGAAGAACGAATGAAGGATAAAAGGTTTACTTAGGGTCTCAAGATCGAGATTTGCAAAGTGATTATGACTTTGGGCGTAAATATATATAGGGATGTATTGGAAAGAGCTCTAATCCTAAAGCAATAACTCAACCTACAATGAAGGTTGAGGGTGAAGAATAAGAGGCCCAGGAATGAAAATGATCAAGGGGCTCAAAAGAAAAGAAAGAATGGTGGGAAAGCACCATATACACAAAAACAGGGTCAGGCCAAGAACGAGTCAAGTGAACAAGCGAGAATGCAAGGACTTTATTTTGTGTGCAACAAGAAGGGTCATCTAGATAGAGATTGTCCTAATGTACAGGCTCGAGCTCCTTAGCAACAGCCACAACAGGGAGGAAGTCAGAATAGTTGTCCTCAGGGGAGGCAACAATAGTCGAATGTCAATCAGGGGCATAACCAGGGTCGTGGGCTGTACTAGGCCAGAATGTTCGTTGTTGAAGCTCAGGAAGACCAGATCTCTACAATGGAAGGTACATTTTTGTTATTCAATGTTGTCGTGAAATTGTTGTTTGACTCGGGTACCTCTAAATCTTTTATTTCTGAATAACTAGGTGATAGGTTACAACTCGTAACGAAAACATTACTCATAACTTCGAATGTGTCCACGCCAATAGGGACCACTGTGAGTTCAAAAATAATGTATAGTTGTGACCTAAGGTTCGGAGATAAACTCATAACAGTTGACTTATGTACCTTACCTTTTTATGGCTATAATGTAATCTTGGGGATGGATTGGTTAGACCAGTACCAAGCCCATATAGATCATCCTCAAAGACAAGTGGCCATAACCCTACCTTCGAGAGAGACCTATAGAATCAATGGAGATATGCGAAGACTACCAAGAAGTCCAACCATAGCCATGTTAAACTACTTAAGGCAGAAGAATGAGTTCAAGGAACTCTTTGAGAAAGAACCTTTTGAACAAAAAAATTTCAAGACCTAGTAGTGGTTAGTGAGTACGAGGATGTGTTCCTAGACAACTTATTCGAACTACCTCCTACTAGAGAGTTAAAGTTAAAGATTGAACTTCACCCTAGGACCAACCCTATTGCCATACCTCCTTACAGAATGGCGCTAGTAGAATTGATTGAGTTAAAGTCTCAACTCAATGAGCTCTGAGAGAAAGGCTTTATCAGGTCGAGTGAATCACCTTGGGGAGCTCTAGTGTTGCTTGTGAAAAAAAAGGATGGCTCTATGAAACTTTGTGTCGATTATCGAAAGCTGAACTAAGCTCCGGTAAAGAACAAGTATCCTTTGCCAAGGATTGATGACCTATTTGAACAATTGAGAGAAGCCACTCATTTCTCAAAGATTGATCTTAGGTCAGGATATCACTAGTTGAGAATCATGGAGTTTGATATATAAAAGACGGGCTTTAGAATAAGATATGGACACTTTGAGTTCACCCTGATGCCCTTTGGTTTGACCAATGCCCAACAGCATTCATGGACTTGATGAACTGAGTGTTTAGATAGTATCTTGATCAGTTTGTGGCGGTATTCATAGATGACATCCTAATCTACTCCAAGTCAGAGGCGGAAGACTTAGAACACTTGCAGATAATGTTGGAGATACTTAGAAGGCATCAATTATATGTCAAGTTCAACAAGTGTGAGTTTTGGATGAAGACAGTCAAGTTTCTTTGTAACATAGTATCGGCAAAAAACATCTCTGTAGACCCAAAAAAGGTGGAAGCAGTTATGGATTGGAAGCAACCCAAAACAGTTGCAGAGATTAAGAGCTTCTTAGGCCTGGTCAAGTATTACAAAAGGTTCATCCAAGATTTATCCAAACTAGCAGAACTTATGACCAAGTTGACCAGGAAGGGAGTTAAGTTCGATTGGAATGAGAAGTGTGAACAATCATTCCAAGAACTGAAGAAGAGATTGATTGTGGCCCCTGTCCTAATCACTCCAACCCATAGTGTTACCTATACTTTCTATACTGATGCCTCAGTGACTGGACTTGGAGCAGTATTGATGCAGGAAAGACAATTAGTCGCTTGTGCCTCGCGGCAAGTGAAGATCCATGAGAAGAATTACCCTACTTATGACCTAGAATTGGTGGCCATTGTATTTGCCCTAAAGATTTGGAGACTCTACCTTTATGGTGAAAAATTCGATCTATTTTTCGTTCATAAGATCTTGAAGTACATCTACACCCAGAAAGAGTTGAACCTCAGGAAACGTAGGTGGATGGCGTTCCTCAAGGACTATGATTTTCAATTACACTACCATCCGGCAAAGACCAATGTAGTAGCTGATGCCTTGAGTAGAAAGTTCAACCATTAGGAAGAAGAAAAGGGTCAGATGTACCAGTTGATTGAAGACTTTAGGCTGGGGGTATGCTTGAATGACAAGCAAGCCTAACTTTACGGCATGTCTTGCCAATCGGATCTACTACATCAGATTAGGGAGGAACAAAGGTAAAACAAGTGGCGTATGGGTCTAATAGAAGGAATTGAATAGGGTAAGCATTCTGACTTTAAGTTAGATGCTGAGAATATCCTAAGGCTTAGAGAGACGATTTGTATATGTCAAAATGGACAAAGTAAGCAGACCATACTGGATGAGGCTCACCAGACCAAGTATACAATGCATCCAGGTGGAGATAAGATGTACCAGAACCCCAAAAAAATTACTAGTGGAAAGGAATAAAGAAGGATGTGGTTAAGCATGTTGCCAAGGGCTTAACATGTCAACAAGTGAAAACAGAACATAGGAAACCCTCTAGAATGTTACAACCAGTCTTTATCCCTGAATGGAAGTGGGATAATATTGCCATGGATTCTATCAGTGGTCTGCCCAACAATCAGAAAGGATAAGATACTGTTTGGGTGATTGTGGATTGTCTCAACAAAGTGGCTCACTTCTTGCCGATTAGATCCACAAACTTGACCCCTCTCACGTCATCCACAAGGAGGAATTAAAAATTCAAGATAATGATACTTACGAAGAAACACCAATCAGAATCTTTGACCATAAAGTATAAAGTCTATGAACGAAGGATATCTTGCTAGTGCAGGTACTATGGAAACATCAAGGGGTTAAAGAAGCTACATGGGAACTCGAAAGTGAGATGAAAACCAAGTATCCACACCTATTCACTAGAAATCCTTAGTTATGTACAAATTTCAAGGACGAAATTTTTTTATAGAGAGTAGGTTGTAATACCCTAAATTTTTTGTACTCAATTAAATGAAATTTATTATTTATTTAGTCAAATTTGGGTGCAAAATGAAATCGGGCTCATTTCAGGGCTAAATCTGGCATGTTTGTCTCATTTAGTGCCCCTTAGGGACCCAAAACAACTTGAAATAAAGTCAAGTGACATGAACAAACTAAGGGACAACATATCCAAAAATTAGAACAATTGGTCAAAGTTAAGGTTTTCATTTGCCAAACCCCCTTTTGGGAGGTCCAAATTTGAAAAAAATTTCATTTAGGGTACTTTAGGGGATCGAAGTGACCCAAAACTAAACAGAATGACATGAACTAACAAAATGAATGACATATCCAAAAATCAAAACAATTGGCCAAAATTTAGATTTTCATTTGCCTAGTGACCTCAATGGGTCTTAAATAAGGAAAGTATTTGAAGGAAAATATACTAGGGCCAAACCATATCTTAAAATGTACACTAGGTTCATGTAATTCCAAAACTATAGGATATAAATCATAAATTTATGTAAATAGCAAGAAATCAATTTTTATTTAATTTTTTATTTAATTTTTGTGAACCCATGAAGTCATGGCCACCCCTAACATGTGCAAGTTACATGGGTGGAACACCATGTTCATGTATACCCTATCCTACCCAAAGCTCCACGCGACGTGTCCATTATTTGAATCCTTATAAAATGATCCCATGTTCCATACAAATGATTCAATATACCCACATTAGCAGACGTTTTATATCGTCTAGAAATTATGAGACATGATTCCATATACACCCCCACTTGATTGTATACACCAACACCCACTTAAGCCAAAATCGACCCAACCACGTCCATGTGTGTGTACACACATGTGAGCAACCCTATTTAGATAGTTTCTTGGAACCAAGATGAAAATCTTTGACTATTATACGGTATCCTCTCAAATCTGATATTGTACACCCACGCTTGATGTCTAAGAAATAAGAGAATGGGAAAGTATTCTTGTGTGTTTGTGTGATGAGCAAGCAAGGAAACGGAAAAAGAAAGTTTCCATAAGCACATATGGGAGTTCCATTTGAATTAGAATATGATTTAAACCTCTTTTGTGTTCACACACATATCTTTTGAATTAGAAAGCCATAGTGGTCCCACTTGCCAACCGTGAGCACACTTGCCTTCTTTATGCAAACCATCCCCTTATGAGTTTGGAAATATGCCCAAACGTGGTGAGCTTCCCTAGCTGCCCTAGATGCCCCTTTGTGCTCATGAACACCTATAAATACTCCCTCTTTCTCACATTCATCTCATCCCAAAGTAAAGAGTTAACACTTCCCTCTTTGTTTGCTTTTGCCCTCTTCGTGGCAACCCTTCTCACTCTCTTTTCTTTCTTGTGTGAGAAGTTCTTATTTCAGTGTTTTAGAGAGTTGGTGAAGTAGTTTTGTTGGTGATTAGAAGTTCTTGAAGTTCTAAAAGTGGTAGATAAGGGGAATCTTTGTCGAATTATACAAAGAAACTCAGATTAAGGTGGAGGGAATTTCTTGAACTTCTACTTTGATCTTTTAAATTTCTAGCATGTTCATGCTTGTTTGAATTTTAGTTTTCAGCATGTTTTTTTTAGTTTCCGCATATTTAATTATATTTTAATTTTAGTTCAGCATGTTTTTATGTTTTAATCACTTATGAGAGCATGACATGCTTAGAATCCATGTTTAGGATTTAATTCAATGTTTCAAGCATGTTACATAATGTTTTCATGCTTTCTTGGTTGTTTAAAATTCTGATATTTACATTTTAAATTTTTTTATGATTATGTGATTCATAAATATAAGAAATTGATGATAAGAACCACGTACTGTCATAGTTACCCATATGGGTGTTATGAGTGTTCTTAACACATGCTTGGAATGTGTGGTTGCGGGGTGCAATTAAGGGATACTTGGTATGTGACATCTAATGGAAAGTAATAAAGAAATGTATTTCCACCCTAAAGAGGGGTATCTAAATTAAGAACATCAAGGGATGAAAGTCTATTGTTTTGAAATAGTAACTTAGTTGTTTAATGAATAATCCACTGGGCTATGTGCTCACTCCTTCCTTTTATTTTTCAGGAATTTGAAATACATGATCAAGCTGCTAAGGAATTAGAAAGTTTATTTTTAGAAAGTTTCTATGTAAGGGCATATTGCCCAAATTTTGAATAAAGAATTCTCTGAATTTTTGTTTTAAATTTTAGAGTTATGTACTCTTTCTTTTGATTTTATGAATTCAATAATGTAATTCTTTATTTTATTTTGAATAAATAAAGAGCTTGAAGTTTTCCTTTATTCACTTATATTATCTTGTTGAAAATTAAACTCAAGGGAAGTATATTTATGAGTATTTCAATAAGTATTAGAATAAAGGAAATGAGATGCAAGTTATATACTTGTAAATGTAAAATCGGACCCAACCTGCCTTGTGGTTAAGCTTAAATGTGTCTCCAGGGGGTTGGGGTGTTACACTAATGTGGTAACCAGAGCGTGAAATGTAGGAAAAGCAACGCAAATCATTTTTAATGCCATGAAAATTATGTATTTAATTAAATGAAATTCAATATCAATTCAATGAAATTTGGTGCAAAATAAAATCTGGCTCATTTTGGGGCTGAATTTCGTACGTTTCCAAAAATCTCATTTCGTGACCCTTTGGGATCCAAAACAACCTGAACCAAAGTAAGGTGACATGAACCGACTAATTGAGCAACATGTCCAAAAAATAGAACAATTGGCCAAGATTAGGGTTTTCATTTGCCAAACGTCCTTTAAGGGATCCAAATTAGAAAGAATTGGCATTTAGGGTACTTTGGAAAATAAAAATGACCCGAAATGAAACAAAATCACAAGAACTAACAAAATGAATGATATATCAAAAATTAGGACAATTGGCCACTATTTGGATTTTCATTTGCCTAGTTACCTTAGTAGCTCTTAAATAAGGAAAGTTTTTGAGGGAAATCACCTTAGGCCAAACCATACCTTAAAATTTGCATGAGGTTCATGTGATTCCAAAATTATAGGTTATAAATTATAATTCTTTTTGAATAAGGAGATATTGATTTTTATTACATTTTTGTAGATCCATGAATGCATGGCCAACCCTAAATATGTGCAAGTCACATAAGTGGAACATTACTATCGTGTACATCCTCATCCTACTCAACTCAACGGGATATTTCTATTATTTGAAACCATGAAGAATGATCCAATATGGCATATAAATGATCAAGTATACCCACACCTATAGAAACCATAAAGAATGATTTCATGTGCCAAGATAATTAATCATGTATACCAAGGTTACATACAAAATGTCTCATACATGTGTGTGTGGGCACATATGTGACAAACCCAAGATAGAAGTTTAGTGGAGAGTGATTGATTTGAAGAGATATAAAAAGATTCCTTCACCTAAGAAAAATCAGAAAAATAAAAACATACCTCATGCTCACATATGGAGCCAAAAAGAAGATAATCCAAGGGAAATAAAAAACATTCCAAAGCTTTGTTTTCGTGTGCCCATATTTGAAACTGATTTGATTTTATGAATCACAACATCTTACAATGTTTCCCTACTGATAGAGGATGTCCAAGAGATATTAGAAGGTATTCTAAATCTTTAATTGTGTTCACACATATAAAAGAAATAAATAAGGTTCAAAGATTTCGTTCACACTTGGATTGAAAACCTTAGTGGTCCCACATGCCCAGCCATGAGCTCACTTGCCCAAACCATGAGATTCACTTGCTCAATTCAATGCAAAACATTCTCATTGTGTATGAAAAGATTCACATTGTGTGTGATGTCCAAACCGTCCCCATGGTGCCCAATAACATCTATATAAACCCTCTCTTGCTCACATTCATCTCATCCCAAAGCAAAGAGTTGACACTTCCCTCTTTGCTTGATCTTGCCCTCTTCTTGGCACGTCTTCTCACTTCTCTTTTCTATCTTATGTGAGAAGTTCTGATTTTAGTATTTTAGAGAGTTGTTTCTGTTGGTAGTTAAAAGTTCTTGATGTTCTGAAAGTGGTAGATAAGGGGAACCTCTACCGGATTCAACAAGAAACTCAGATTAAGGTGGATGGGATTTCTTATACTTCTACTTTGCTATTTTAAATTTCTAGCATGTTCATGCTTGTTTAAATTTTGATTTTCAGCATATTTTATTTTACTTTTGGCATGGTTAATCATATTTTAATTTCAATTTAGCATATTTTTATGTTTTAATCACTCATGAGAGCATGTCATGCTTCGAATCCACGTTTGGGATTTAATTCAATGTTTCAAGCGTGCTATATGATGTTTTCGTGCTTTCTTGGTTGTTTAAAATCCTAAAATTTATATTCTAAATTTCTTTTATAATTATGTGATCTTGAACATAAGAAAGTGAAGATAAGAACCACATACAATCATTGTGATCCATGGGTATGCTATGGGTGTTCTTATCATATGCTTGGAGTGTATGCTTGTGGGGCATAACTAAGGGATACTTGGTATGTGGCATCTAATGAAAAGTAATAAAAGAATTGTTTTTGCATCCTAAAGAGGGTATCTAAAATAAGAACATCAAGGGATTAGACCCCTTTCAATCATAACGTCAACTTGAAACCAAAACGTTGTGTAAATCAGTTAATGCATGAAAGTGTGTGAAATTAGATATGTTAATTATTTCAAATAGTAACTTTGTTGTTTAATGAATGATCCACTGGGCTATGTGCTCACCTCATTCCTTTTATTTTTCAGGAAATTGAATGAACCATGAAGATTATGGATATTAGATTCTTTTTACGTACTGAAAATTTCAATGTAAGTGTATATTGCCCAAGTTTTGATTTTTAGACTTCCACTTAAATTTTATTTTTAATCAAAGAGTTACGTACTCAAATTTATGATTTAATGTAAGTTTCTTTATTTTATTTGAATAAATAAAAAGTTTGAAGTATTCATTTTTCTACATGTATTGCACTTGTTAAATTGAATATTAAGCACAATGAAAAGTGTATTCATGTGGGATTTCAATAAGTGTTAGAATAAAGGAATTGAGATGCAAGTTGTGTACTTGTAAATGTAACATGGCCTGGCCCACCTTATGATTAAGTCCAATTGAAAGTCTTGGGGGTCAGAGTGTTACAAAGGTGGTATCAGAGCCTAGGCATTAATTGTTAAGCCAAAATTAGAAAGTTTCCTCTGACACCAAAGGTAGTATCAGAGCTCAATTGGTAGATGCACTGGGTTAGAATTAAAAAGTCAATTAGTGGCTATTTGACTAGAATTAAAAACTCAAATTAGGGTTTCACTTTGAATTGAATTGGATCTTGAATGCCTTACCTTCTATTTTGAATTGAAAAACATTTTAGAAGATGTTTTCAAAAAGAAAATATATGTTTTTGAAATGTTTTGTTTAGATATAAAGACTACAAGTTGAGCTGATAGTGGGTAGACCTTGTCCCCAGTAAAACTAAACATTGAAAGGGAGGTAGATTATCTCACCCTAGAAAGTATAGTATCTAAGCAGATTTCAGTCTCGTCACCCATTCTAAAGGTTATCTAACCAACTTGTACGAGTAGTCTGAGTTGAAGAACACCTTTACTTTTTATAAAAGAAAATTATAAGGTAGAAAAATAGGGCAAGGAATCGAATAGAAGTCAAAAAAGATGTCAAAGGTCGTATTTTGGCTAGACAAAGGTTGTGAGTCAACCAGACAGAACTTTAGGTCTAGGGAAAGGACCTTAGGTAGAAACGTGGTGTAGCCATAGGTGGCACAATGGATCAAAAGCATAAAACTTGAAGCCATAGGCTAGAAACTGAAACTTGTGTGAAAATAAAAAATTGTTTGATCAAGACACGGGTGGGGAAGCTTCTGTATCTTTCAATTTCTATGTTGTATGGGATGGATAGGAATTTCGGGTTATGGAGGAAGCATGGACTCGGAGAATGATGGACCATGTGTGGTAAATGATCGGTAACTCTGGCAGAATGGGTTTCTCTATGCTCACTGGTATCGGATGGTGGAGTATAGTGGGTTTGGGAACCTTAGTTATTTAGCAATTTATGAAAATGTTTGGGTGCGACTCTGTTCTGGGTGAAAGCCTAATTGAAAAGGGTAGAGTGGTATGGGACACTTAAACCTAAAAGCTTAGATAGAAGCTTGGAACCTTATTGTGCTAGCTTGATTTTATGATTGTGTAATATGCATGTTTTACTATTTATTTGCTTTGAGACCAAATCCTGTACCTATACATGAAAAGAACCTAGAAGAAAAACTTTTAGGCCACTGAATAAATAGAGAACCTAGAAACTAAATCTAGAATCATGATAGTATGAACATTTGATGAAATAAACACCAACGTTGAAAAGATGAACTGGGAAGAGTTCAAGGAGATCTTCTATAAAAAGTTACGTCCAGAGGCTACCTTAAAAAAGCTACAGGAAGACTTTGTAAGATTCAATCAGAGAAATCTCACCTTGACTAAGTACGAGAAGAAATTTACTGAGCTAGCAAGTTTTCTCAGGAACTTATCTAGGAGGAGATGATGAAGGCTAATAGGTTTACTCAAGGTCTCAAGATCGAGATCCGCAAAGTTGTTATGACCTTGGTGTTAAAGACATATAGGGATGTCTTGGAAAGAGCTCTGATCCTAGAGTGGGAACTCAACTTGGAGCAAAGGTTGAGAGGAAAGAATAAGAGGCCTACGAATGAAAAGGATCACGGGTCACAAAAAAAGAAAAAGAGTGGTAAGGCCCCACTAAAACATGGGTAGGCCAAGAACGAATCTAGATAATAAGCCAGGAGGCAAAAAGTATGCTATGTGTGCAAACAGAAGGGTCATCTTGCTAAGGATTGCCCAACTACACTCAGGCTCCTCCGCCATAAAACACTCAGGGGGAGGTTAGAATGATTGTTCTCAAGGTAGACAACAACAACAGAATGCCAACCAAGGGCGGAATCAGGGTCATGGTTAGAACCAAGCCAGAATGTTCATTGTGGAGGCTTAAGAAGATCAATACCCCTTAGCAGAAACCCTAGTAGTCCACTGTTAGAACAAAAAAAATTAATTTTTGGAATATAATTAATGGAAGAGTGTTCTTAAGACTCGCTATATGTTAGCATTTATTTTGACTTTGAATAAGGTTTTGTACTTTTGATTTCCAATTAATGAAAATAATTTCCTTAAGAACTCTTGTTGCCTCACTCTAAATATTCAAGAAAGTGTTAGTCGCTTGAGGTAATGACCCTGAGACTTGCCATGTGGTAGAGTCCACTGAGTCAGAGGTGGGGCACAACAAAGAAAACTTTCAATAGATTGAAAATTTTGGGATAGGTATGACCTTAAATGAAAGACAAGCCTATCTTTATAGCAAGTCTTGCCATCGGACCTATTGCATCAAATCAAGGATGAACAAAAGGCAAGATGAATGGCTCACAAGCCTAATGGGGGAAAGTAAATGGGATAAGCATACTATTCATAGGTTAGATGCTAACGATACCCTAAGACTTAGGAAGAAAACACTGTATGGGTAATTGTGGAACGTCTCACTAAAGTGGCATACAATCAAATCTACAAATCAAGTTAGTAAGTTTAAGAGAGTCACCTAGACACTAGAGGATATGTTGAGGTCTTATGCCTTAGACCTTAAAAGAAAATCGAAGAAATTATGAACCTGAGGTTCAAGATGATGCTACTTACAAGGAAGCAGTACTCAGAATCCTCGACCATAAAGCATAGAGTCTGAGAATGAAGGATATTTCATTGGTAAAAGTGTTGTGGAAGCATCATGGGGTAGAAGAAGCTACGTGGGAACTTGAAAGCGAAATGAAGACCAACTATTTACACCTATTCACTATAAATCCTTAGTTATGTACAAATTTTGACGACGAAATTTTTCTAAGGAGGGTCGTTGTAATAGCCTGAAAACTTTGTATTTAATCAAATGAAATTTAAGATCAATTCAGTAAAATTGGATGCAAAATGAAACCGGGTTCATTTTAGGGCTGAATTTGGCAGGTTTCCAAAAGCTTCATTTGGTGACCCTCAAGGATCCAAAACAACCTAAAACAAAGTAAGGTGGCATGAACCAACTAATTGAAAAACATATCCTAAAATTATAACAATTGATCAAGATAAGGGTTTTGATCATTTGCCAAATGTCCTTCAAGGTGTCCGAATTAGAAAGAATTGACATTTTTGGTACTTTGGAGAATCAAAATGATTCAAAACGAAACAATATGACATGAACTAACAATATGAATGACATATCCAAAAATCAGGACAATTGGCCAAGATTGGGATTTTCATTTCCCTAGTGACCTTAGTAGCTCTTAAATAAGGAAAGTTTTTGAGGAAAATCACCTTGGGCCAAACCATACCTTAAAATTTGCATGAGGTTCATGTGATTCTAAAACTATAGGTTATAAATCATAATTCTTTGTGAATAAGGAGATATTAATTTTTATTAATTTTTTGTGGACCCATTAATGCATCGCCACCCCTAAACATGTGCAAGTCACATGAGTGGAACACCATGATCATGTACACCCTCACCCTACTCAACCTCAATGGGACGTTTCCATTATTTGAAACCATAAAGAATGATCTCATGTGCCATGTAAATAATCAAGTATGCCCTCACCTATAGAAACCATAAAGAATGATTCCATGTGCCAAGATTAATGATCATGTATACCAAGGTTACATACAAAATGTCTCATATGTCTGTGTGTGGGCACACATGTGACAAACCCACAATAGAAATTTAGTAGAGAGTGGCTAATTTAAAAAGATATAGAAAGATTCCTT
>JAJIYU010015959.1:0-12410 GCA_030144865.1 Tinospora cordifolia | reverse complement strand
AATAAGACTTCCGCTGAAAATTGATTTTAATTTTGAGTTTATGAATCTCTTTTGATAAACAATGTAATGGTCTATTCTTAGAAAGTTATGTACTTTCTTAATAAAGAAGTTGAATTTTTCTTTACCTTTAAATGCCTTGATTTTATTAAATATGAAATTGCACTATTGAATTTATTCTAAGGCAGGTGGTATTGAAAAATAGAAAGTCAAGTGTGTGTCGCTTGTAAAGTAACACTGGCCCGACCCGCCAATTGGTTAAGTCCACCGTAAAAAAGGAACGGTGGTTATGTCCAACTTTCAAACTCAAAGAACGTGGGGGTTGGGGTGTTACACGATCAGTTCTGCTGGTGCCATTCTGTAAGGAGGTATGGCTATAGGGTTGTTTCCAAGGTGGAGTTCAATCTTGAACTCTAATTCTCTAGTAGGTGGTAGTTCGAGTAGGTCGTCTAGGAACACATCCTTGTACTCACTAACCATTGCTAGGTCTTATATCCTTTTCAACTCAATAGGTTCTTCTTCTGAGAGTTTTTCAAACTCATTTTTTTAACTTAAGCAGTTCAGTATGGTTACCGTTGGACTTCTCGGTAGTCTTTGCATATTTCTGTTAATTCTATAAGTCTCCCCCCAAAGGTAGGGTTATGGTCACTCATCTTTTAGGACAATCTGTCTGGGCTTGGTATCAGTTTAACCAATCCATCTGTAATACCCTGAAAACTTCATATTTAATTAAATGAAATTCAAGATCAATTCAGTAGGATTGGGTGCAAAATAAAACCAAGCTTATTTCAGGGCTAAATTTGGCATGTTTTCAAAAGCCTCATTTGGAGACCTTTAGGGATCCAAAACAACTTGAAATGAAGTAAGGTGACATGAACCAACTAATTGGACAACATATTCAAAAATTAGAACAATTGGTTGAGGTTTGGATTTTCATTTGCGTAGTGACCTCAGTGGGTCTTAAATAAGGAAGATTTTTGAAGGAAAATCACTTAGAGCCAAACCATAACTTAAAATGTGCATTAGGTCCATGTGATTTCAAAACTATAGGATTTAAATCATAATTCCATGTAAATAAGGAGGTATTAATTTTTATTTGATTTTTGTGAACCCATAAAGTCATGGCCACCCCCACTTGATTGTGTACACCCACACCCACTTAAGCCAAAATCGGTCCAACCACGTACATGTGTGTGTGCATACATGTGAGTAAACCTACTTAGATAGTTTATTGGAAAGGAAACAAGATGAGCATCTTTGACCATTATATGGCGTCCCCTCAAATTTGATATTGTACGTCCATGCTTGATGTTCAAGAATTAAGAAAATAGGAAAATATTCCTTGTGTGTTTGAATGATAAGTGAGCAAGGAAACCAAAAAAGAAAGTTGTCATGAGCACATAGGGGATGTCCCATTTGAATTAGAATATGATTTAAACCTCCTTTATGTTCACACATAGTTAGGAAACAAGATTGTACTCATATCTTTTGAATTAGAAAGCCATAGTGGTCCCACTTGCCAACCATGAATACACTTGCCCTCTTTATGCAAACCATCCCCTTTATGTATAAAAACTTTTGAAAATTTTTGTGAGCTATCCAAGCTACCCAAGGCTGCCTTAGGACGTCCCATATGTTCTCATGGCTGTCTATATAAACCACCCTTGCTCACTTTCATCTCATCCCAAAGCAAAGAGTTGACACTTCCCTCTTTGTTTGTTCTTGCCTTCTTCTTCGCACCTCTTCTCACTTCTCTTTTCTCTCTTGTGTGAGAAGTTCTAATTTTAGTCTTATAGTGAGTTGTTTTCAGTGACTTTTTTAATGTGTGAAAGTGTTAGACCTTGGTGGGAAGCTTTGCTGAAGTTTTTGAAGGAACCACTACTAAGGTGGAAGGGATTTCTAGAACTCCTTCTTTACTACTTCAATTCTTTAGTATATTCATGTTTGTTTTTAGTTTTTAGCATGTTTATATTTCAGTTTGAAGCATGTTTGATCAATTTCTCTTTTTAATTTAACATGTTTTCATGTTTTAATTCATATGTGATAGCATAACATGTTTAGAAACCATGCTTAGGCTTATTTTTGAATTTTCAAGCATGCCATGTATGTTTCCATGTTCTCTTGATTATTTAAATTATGATATTAATTATTATAATCTTGTTTGATATTTAGTTAAAATTAAATATAAGTAAATGAAGATAAAAACCACGTACCATCATTGTAATACCCTTAATTCTCTGTATTCAATCAAATAAAATTTATCATCAATTCAGTAGAATTTGGGTGCCAAATGAAATCGAGTTCATTTAAGGGCTAAACTTAACAGGTTCCAAAACTCTGATTTAGTAACCTTCAAGACTCAAAACAAGTTGAAAAGAAGTAAGGTGACGTAAACCAACTAATAGGATAACATATCGAAAAATGAGAACAATTGGTCAAGGTTAGGTTTTTCATTTGCCAAATGTCGTTCAAGGGGTCCAAATTAGAAAGAATTGTAATTTAGGGTACCGCAGGGGATCGAAATGACTCGAAACTAAATGGAATAACATGAACTAACAAAATGAATGAAATATCCAAAAATTAGAACAACTGGCCAAGATTTGGATATTCATTTGCCTAGTAACCTTAGTGGGTCTTAAATAAGGAAAGTTTTTGAATGAAAATCACCAAGGGCCGAACCATACCCTAAAATGTGCATTAGGTTCATATGATTCCATTACTATAGGATATAAATCATAATTTCATGTAAATAAGGAGATATTAATTTTATTTAATTTTTGTGAACCCATGAAGTCATGGCCACTCCTACTTGATTGTGTACACCAACACCCACTTCAGCCAAAATTGGCCCACCCGTGTATATGTGTGTGTGCACACATGTGAGCAACCCTATTTAGATACTTAGAACCAAGATGAGCATCTTTAACCATTATATGGTGTCCCCTCAAATTTGATATTCTACACCCATACTTGATGTCTGAGAAATAAGAAAATGGGAAAGTATTCCTAGTGTGTTTGTGTGATGAACAAGCAAGGACGCCAAAAGGGAAAGTTTCCATGAGCAAATAGGTGACATCCCATTTGAATTAGAATATGATTTAAACCTCTTTTGTGTTCACACATTGTTATGAAACAAGATTGTACTCATCTTTTGAATTAGAAAGCCATAATGGTCCCACTTGCCAACCATGAGCACACTTGCCCTCTTTACGCAAACCATCCCCTTTATGTATAGAAACTTGCCCAAATTCTTGTGAACTGCCCAAGGCTGCCCTAGAACGTCCCATATGCTCTCATGAACATTTATATAAATCCCCCTTACTTACTTTCATCTCATTCCAAAGCAAAGAGTTGACACTTCCCTCTTTGCTTGTTCTTGGCCTCTTCCTGGCACCTCTTCTCACTCTCTTTTTCTTTCATGTGTGAGAAGTTCTTATTTCAGTATTTTAGAGAGTTGTTGAAGTAGATTTGTTGGTGATTAGAAGTCCCTCTTTACTACTTCAAGTCTTTAATATATTCGTGTTTGTTTTTAGTTTTTAGCATGTTTATATTTCAGTTTGAAGCATGTTTGATCAAGTTTTATTTTCAAATTAACATGTTTTCTTGTTTTAATTCATACATGGTAGCATAACATGCTTAAAAACCATGTTTAGGCTTATTTATGAATTTTCAAACATGCCATATATGTTTTTATGTTCTCTTGATTATTTAGATTCTGATATTAATTATTATGATCTTGTTTCATATTTATTTGAAATTAAATATGAGAAAGTGAACATAAAAATCACGTACCATCATAGTAGTTTAAGTGATGCTATGGGTGTCCTTTGCATATACGTAGTGTTTATGACTAACACCACTAAGTGTTGATTTGTTTTAAAATACTTTGAATGTGGACATGCGATCCTTATTTTCAATGGAATGTGACAAGATGAATTGTCATTCCATCCCAAAATAGGAGTATTTTAATGAAGAACATCAATAGATTAAAAACTACTTTTGATCAAATATACAACACTAACGAGATATTGTTTGAAACGTTTAATGTTCCTAAGTGATTAAAATTGGATGGACTTTTGATTTGAATTAGTAAATTAGTAGTTTGATGAATGATCTACTAGGCTATGTGCTCACCCCTTCCTTTTATTTTTTAGGAATTCGAAATACATGATCAAGTTTGCTTATGGATTAGAAACTCTATTTTTAGAAAGTTTCTATGTAAAGACTTATTGCCCAAATTTTCAATAAAGACTTCCGCTGAATTATTGTTTTAAATTTTAGAATTATGTACTCTTTCTTTTGATTATATGAATTCAATAATGTATTTCTTTATTTTATAAATAAAGAGTTTGAAGTTTTCTCTTATTCACTTGTATTATCTTGTTGAATTTTAAACTCAATGGAAGTGTATTTATGAATATTTCAATAAGTGTTAGAATAAAGGAATTTAGATGCAAGTTGTGTACTTTTAAATGTAACATAGGACCCAACTCGCCTTGTGGTTGAGCTTAAACCTTTTTCTATATAAAGAAAATTAGAAGGTGAAAAATTATGGTAAGAAATTGATTTGAAATTGAAAAAGATGCCAAAGGTGGTATCTTGACTAGACATAGGTTGTGAGTTAACCAAATTGAAACCATGGGTCTTGGGGATTGACCTTAAGTAGAAACATGCATGTAGCCATGGGTGGCACAGTGGATCAAAAGCATAAATCTTTAGGACATAGGCTAGATACTGAAACTTGTGTGAAAATAGAAAATTTTTGATCAGGACAAGAGACTGGGAAGCTTCTATATTTGTTGGTTTCTATGTAACATGGGATGTATAGGAATTCGGGGGTATGGCAGAAGCCTGGACTCGAAGAATGATGAACCATGTGTGGTGAATGATCGGTAACTCTTGCAGAACAGGTTTCTCTATGCTTGCTGGTATGGGACAGTCGAGTATAGTGGGGTTAAGAGCTTTTGTTATCGAGTAATTTGCAAAATTATTTGGGTGCGGCTCTGTTATGGGTGAAAGCACAAGTGGAAAAGGTAGAGTGGTATGGGACACTTGAATCAGAAAGCTTAGGTGGAAGCTTGGAACCTTGATGTGATAGCTGGATTGTATGATTGTCTCATACGCATGCTTTACTGCTTATTTGCTTTGAGACCATATCCTGTACCCATGCATGAAAAGTACCTAGAAGACAAACCTTTAGGCCACTGAACAAATCAAGAACCTAGAGACATGAATTTAGAGTCATTATAGTATGAACAGTTAACCAGGAAAATATTGACAAGGTGTTACATTTATGGACAATGGCTGGAACAAGAAGGTACGCTACTCGATCCACCACCTTTGATGAGACTGAACTACAAGAATAGGAATTGCCTGTAGGAATGGAGGCATGGATGGAGGCCATGATGAATGAGATGTCGGAGAAGGTGCATGATCAACTATTAAGGGCACTTCCACGTATAATCCCTCAGGTGGCACCACAACCTCAAGTACTTGAACCTGTCTAAGTTCAACAGCCAGCACCAGTGGCCCAAGATCCCAAACATTAGAGGGCTCAAGAGGGATTGGAGGATAAGAAATAGAGGAAGATGCTGATAAAGCTACATAAGCTCCATCTTGCTTCATTTGATGATACTACAGATTGCATCTTGGCGGACCACTGGTACTAAGAGATTGAGGAAATTCTCAATGTACTCAAGGTAACTGGGTTAAGACGGGTGGCACTGGCCAGACACCATTTCAAAGTATCAGCAAGAAATTGGTGGCAAATGATGAGGATGGACCCTAATACATATATTGATGCCATGAACTAGGAGAACTTCGTATGGATCTTCTATGAAAAGTTCTTTCCAGAAGTAACCCTAAACAAGCTATAGGAGGACTTTGTTCGATTGAATTAGAAGGACCTAACTGTAGTTGAGTAAGAGAGAAACTTTCGTAAATTAAAAAGTTTTTATGGGAGCTGATTTGCGAAGGAAGAATGAAACCTAATTGGTTTGCTCAGTGTCTCTAGAGTGACATTCAAAAAGTGATTATCACTCTAAGACTAAAGACATATAGGGATCCTAGAGCATTAACTTAACTTAGAATAGAGGTTGAGATGAAAAAGCAAGAGGCCTAGTAATGATATAAAGAACCTAAAGGCCCATAAAAAGAATAACGGTGGTAGTAAGGCACCGCAAATCCAGAAATAGGGGCAAAATAAAAATGAACTAAAAGAACAGGGGAGGAAGCAAGGACTATGGTATATGTGCAGGCAGAGTAGTCATTTGGCAAGAAACTGCCCGACTGCACCTGCCCACGCTCCTCAGACATAGAACACTCAAGGAAGAGGTCAGAATAATCATTTTCAGGGTAGACAACAACAACAAAATACCAACTAGGGGCAAAATCTGGGTTGTGGGCAAAACCAGGCCAAAGTGTTTGCTATTGGAGCTCAAAAAGATCAAGACCTATCCTAGAGACCATAGTATAAAAAATCATAGGAGAACTTGATTAGCCCTTTATTTAAAATTGCTATATGTTAGCATTTACGAATTTTGGATTGAGTAAGATTTTGTACCTGAACTTTTCCAATGAATTAAATTAATTCCCTTAAGAGTTTTTGTCGCTATATTTTAAATGTTAAAAATAGAAAGAAAATGTTAGTCACTTAAAGCAGTAATTTCAAGGCTTGACATGTGGTCAAGTCTACTAAGTTAGAGGTGAGATGTTACCAAAGAATTTTCAACCTTAAATGAAAATACCCGTTAATCAAAAACTTTAGGTTGGGGATAACCATGAATGACAAGCAAGCCTTGTCCTACCATCCAAATCTATTACATCAGATCAGGGAGGAACAAAGGCAAGAAAAGTGGCTTGGTTGTATGATAGAAGGAGTTGAATAGGGTAAGCATTCTGACTTTAAGTTAGATGCTGAGAATGTCTTGAGGCTTTGAAAGAGGATTTGTATACCCCAGAATGGACAAACTAAGCAAACCATACTAGATGCGGCTCACCAGGCCAAGTATACAATGCATCCAAGTGGAGATAAGATGTACTGGAACATCAAAAAGTCTTACTGGTGGAGAGGAATGAAGAGGGATGTGGTTAAGCATGTTGTCAAGTGCTTAACCTGTTAATAAGTGAAAGCAAAACATCAAAAACCCTCTAGAATGTTACAACCACTCCTTATCCCTTAATGGAAGTAGGATAACATTGCCATGGGTTTTGTTAGTGATTTGCCCACGAATCATAAAGGAGAAGATAATATTTGGGTGATTAAGGATCATCTCACCAAAGTGGTTCACTTCTTGCCGATTAGATCCATACACCAAACAAGTAAGTTGGGAGAAATTTATGTGAAAGAGATCGTCAGCCTTCATGGTGTGCCCAAGACTATTGTGTCTGATAGAGACTCTTGCTTTACTTCATAGTTCTGTCAAAGTCTACAGAAGGAGTTGGGTACTAGGCTCACCATGAGTGCAACATCTCAGACAAATGGTTAGTCTGAGAGCGTTATCCAGATTTTAGAGGATATGTTGAAGTCTTGTGTTTTAGACTTCAAAGGGAATTCGAGCAAGTACTTACACTTGGCTAGTTTGCCTACAACAATAGTTATCAGACAAATATTAAGATGGCTCTATTCGAGGCTCTTTATGGAAGACCCTACAGATTACCTACCTGTTGGGCTAAACTCGAAGATCATGTATTAGCGGGACCAGATTTGGTGGAAGAAATGAATAACCATGCCAAGTTAATACAAAAGAGGCTGACTACAACACAAAGTCATCAAAAGAGCTATGTTGACAAAAGAAGAAGACCAATAGATTTCCATGTTGGGGACAAGGTATTTTTGAGAATTAGTCCATAGAAGGGCATCAAAAGGTTCGGATAAGGAAAGTTATCTCCGAGGTTTTTTGGACCCTTTCAAATACTTAGAAGAATCGCAGAGTGTGCTTATGAGTTAGACCTACTAAACCGAAAGACTTTAGCTCATAACGTATTCCATGTATCGATATTGAGAAAGTATGAACCTGACCCATCTCACATCATCTACTGGGAGGAAGTGAATATTCAAGATGATGCTACTTATGAGAAAACAACAGTCAGAATCCTCAACCATAAAGTATAAAGTCTACAAATAAAGCATATCCTGTTAGTGAAGGTATTGTGGAAACATCACGGGGTGGAAGAAGCTACCAAAGAACTCAAAAGCGAGATAAAGACCAAGTACCCACACCTATTCACTAGAAATCCTTAGTTATGTACGAATTTTGAGGACAAAATTTTTTTAAGGAGGGTAGGTTATAATACCGTGAATTCTCTATACTCAAACAAGTGAAATTTATCATCAATTTAGTAAAATTTGGGTGCCTAATGAAACCAGGTTCATTTAAGGGCTAAATTTTGTAGGTTATAAAAATCTCATTTAGTGACCTTTAGGGACTCAAAACAACTTGAAATGAAGTAAGGTGAAAGGAACTAACTAATGGGACAATATATCCAAAAATTAGAACAATTGGTTAAGGTTAGGGTTTTCATTTGCCAAACGCCCATCAAGGGGTCCAAATTAAAGGACGTCCCATTTGAATTAAAACATGATTTAAACTTCTTTTGTGTTCACAAATAGTTAGGAAATACAGTTGTATTCATATCTTTTGAATGAGAAAGCCATAGTGGTCCCATTTGCCAACCATGAGCACACTTGCCCTCTTTATGCAAACCATCCCTTTACGTATAGAAACTTGTCCAAATTTTTCTGAGCTGCCCTAGGACATCCTATATGATCTCATGAACATCTATATAAACCCTCTTGCTCACTTTCATCTCATCCCAAAGCAAAGAGTTGACACTTCCCTCTTTACTTGTTGTTGACCTCTTCTTGGCACCTCTTTTCACTCTCTTTTCTTTCTTATGTGATAAGTTCTTAATTCAGTATTTTAGAAAGTTGTTGAAGCAGTTTTGTTGGTAATTATAAGTTCTTGAAGTCGTGAAAGTGGTAGATAAGGGGAATCTTTGCCATATTCAACAAGAAACTCGGATTAAGGTGGATGGGATTTCTAGAACTCCTTCTTTAGTTCTTCAAGTCTTTAGTATATTCGTGTTTGTTTTTAGTTTTCAGCATGTTTATATTTCAGTTTGAAGCATGTTTGATCAAATTTTCTTTTCAATTTAACATATTTTCATGTTTTAATTCATACATGATTGCATAACATGATTAGAAACCATGCTTAGGCTTATTTTTGAATTTTCAAGCATGCCATGTATATTTCCATGTTCTCTTGATTATTTAGATTCTGATATTAATTATTATAATCTTGTTTCATATTTATTTGAAATTAAATATGAGAAAGTGAAGATAAAAACTACTTACCATCATAGTAGTTTAAGTAATGCTATGGGTGTTCTTTGTATACTTAGTGTATATGAGTAACATCACTAAGTGTTTATGTGTTTTTAAAATACTTGGAATGTGGACATGTGATCCTTCTTTCATATGGAATGTGACAAGATGAATTATCATTCCATCCCAGAATAGGAGTATTTTAATGAAGAATATCAAGGGATTAAAAACCCCTTTTGGTTAAATATACGACACTAACAAGATATTGTTTGAAACGCTTAATGCTTGTAAGTGATTGAAATTAGATGTACTTTTGATTTGAATTAATAAATTAGTAGTTTGATGAATGATCGACTGGGTTATGTGCTCACCCATTCCTTTTATTTTTCAGGAATTTGAAATGCATGATCAAGCTGGCTAAGGGATTAGAAACTCTATTTTTTGAAAGTTTCTATGTAAGGGCATATTGCCCAAATTTTGAATAAAGACTTTCGCTGAATTTTTGTCTTAAATTTTAAAGTTATGTATTATTTCTTTTGATTATATGAATTCAATAATGTATTTCTTTATTTTATAAATAAAGAATTTGAAGTTTTTCATTATTTACTTATATTATCTTGTTGAATTTTTAACTCAAGTGAAGTGCATTTACGAGTATTTCAATAAGTGTTAGAATAAAGGAATTAAGATACAAGTTGTATACTTTTAAATGTAACATAAGTCCCAACCCGCCCTATGGTTTATCTTAAAGCTATCTCTTGGGGGTTGGGGTGTTACAAGGATGGTATCAGAGCCCACGCATTAGTTGCTAGGCAAAAAAATTAAAAAATTTCCTCCAATACCAAAGGTGATATCATAACTTAGCTATTAGATATACTGGGCTAGAAATAGAAATTCAAGTCTAAAATGTGCTGTTGGGCTAGAATTAAAAAGAAAAACATTAGTTGCTTGACAAGAATTAGAAACTCAAATAGGTTTTCACTTCGAATTGAATTTTGAATGCCCTACCTTCTGTTTTGAAATTGAAAAATGTTTTAGAAAGTATTTCGAAAAAGAAACATATGATTTGAAATGTTTTGTTCAGATACAAAGACTACAAGTTGAGCTGATAGTGGGTGAACCTTGTATCGAGTAAAGCTAAACATTGAAATGGAGGTGAGTTATCCCGCCTTAGAAAGCGCGGTTACTAAGCAGACTTTGGTCTCGCCGCCAGATCTGGAGATTGTCCCATTAGTTTGTACGAGTGGTTTGACTTGAAGAACACCCTTACTTTCTATATAAAGAAAATTAAAAGGTAGAAAGTTAGGGTAAGAAACCGATTAGAAGTTGAAAAAGATGCCAAAGGTGGTATCTTGACTAGAAAAAGGTTGTGAGTTAACTCGATCGAAACCATGGGTCTTGGGGATTGACCTTAGGTAAAAACATGGTGTAGCCATGGGTGACTTAGTGGATCAAAAGCATAAATCTTTAGGATATTGGCTAGAGATCAAAACTTGTGTGAAAATAGAAAATTGTTTCATCAGAACACGAGACCGAGAAGCTTTTGTATCTTTCAATTTTTATGTAGTATGGGATTCATAGGAATTCAAGGGTATGAAGGAAGCCTAGACTTTGAGAATGATGGACCATGTGTGGTGAATGATCGATAGCTTTGGTAGAATGGGTTTCTTTATGGTCGTCGGTATGGGACAGTGTAGTATAGTGGGCTCAAGAACCTTAGTTATCAATCAATTTGTACAATTTTTTGGGTGCAACTCTATTCTGGGTGAAAGCCTAAGTGGAATGGGTAGAGTGGCATGAGACACTTGAACCTAAAAGCTTAAGTGAAAGCTTGGAACCTTACTGTGCTTACTTGATTATATGATTGTCTGATATGCATGTTGTACTATTTAATTACTTTGAGACCAAATCCTATACCATGCATGGAAAGAACCTAGAAGAAAAACCTTTAGGCCACTGAACAAATTGAGAACTTAGATACATGAATCTAGAGTCATGATAGAACGAATATTTGATGAGGCACATGCTGACAACCTACTTGATTTGTAGATGAGGGCTGGGACAAAAAGGTACACTACTGGATCCACCACCTCTAATGAAATTAAGCAACGGGAACAGGAATTCCCTGTTGGAATGGAGGCACAGATGGAGGCCATAATGAATGAGATGTCGCAAAAGGTTTTGGATCAACTGTAGGGGGAACTTTCACAAATAATCCCTCAGGTGGCTCCATATCCTCAAGTACCTGAACTCACCTAGGTTCAACAGTTGGCACCTGTGGCCCAAGATCTTGAATGTCAGAGGACTTAGAAGGTTTGGAGGGTGAGAAATAGAGGAAGATGTTGATAGAGCTATAGAAGCTCCATCCTCTTTCATTTGATGGGAATACAGATTGCATCTCGACAGACTACTGGTACTAAGAGATGAAGGAAATTCTCAATGTATTGAAAGTAACTGGGTCGAGACAGGTGGCACTGGCTATGCACCACGGTCCACCTGAAACCGACCACGAGTGTCACTGGCTTTCATTGTATGTTATTTAATCAAGATAAAATAAATTAGAACATTCGAATAGTTAGAAATGTGCAAAAATTGCAAAATCGGGAACAATCACGCATAGACCGTGGTCCACCTGAAACCGACCGCGGTCCGTGGTGACAAAAACTTGGAAAAAGGGAAAAAAAATACACTATAGACCGCGGTCCTTATAAGAAGACTGCGGTCATCAGTGGAAAAATCACAAAAAAGAGAAACTAGGTCACATGGGTGACCACGGTCCGTAAAGTGCCGACCGTGGTCCATTAAGGGATGATCGTGGTCCATAAAGTTAAGACTGAGGTCCATGAAGAGAAATCTGTCCGAGGATCGAAGTCCATCTGACACTGACCGCGGTCCATGTGCGAGCTATATATATGCTTCAAGCTCTGATTTTCTCATTTTGCACTAAAACAACTCGAGATTTGGAGAGGAGCGACATGAGACGATTTGAAGGTGAGTTTTTTATTTCTTTTGAGTTTTTCTTTAAGATATTGATATCATCTAGAGTAGCTATTAATGGATAGTAAATCAAAGTGATGATGGTCCGTTT
>JAJIYU010015958.1:0-12409 GCA_030144865.1 Tinospora cordifolia | reverse complement strand
ATGCAACGATGCTCTTAATGCACATTATACTAAATATAAGTAAATACACTATATTTTCTATTATATTAATGCACATTATACATAAAATACGTATAATATAATTAATCTGCTTTACAACTAACAGGCCTCCATACCAGCAAGTTTTTTATGATCCCTCTACTCTGACTCATTAGAAGTGGTGGATCGAGTAGCATATCTTCTTGTTCCAGCCATTGTCTACAAATTTAACACCTTGTCCACATTTGCCTTATCAAATGTTCGTACTGTCATGACTCCAGATTCATGTATCTAGGTTCTCGATCTATTCAATGGCCTAACAATTTATGCTTCTAGGTTTTTGTTTGTTCTTGGATACAGGATTTGGTTTCATATGATATACATATACACAAATAAATCATGTTTTTCAAACAATCACATAATCATACAAGTTCATGCTAGCATAGCGAAGTTCCAGGCTTCCATCTAAGCTTCTAGGTTCAAGTGTCCCATACTACTCTACCCCTTCCACTTATACTTTCATTCAGAAAATTGCCACACCCAAACAATTTCGCAAAATGTCTCGATGACTAAGCTTTTCCAAGCCCACTATACTT
Source organism: Tinospora cordifolia (assembly GCA_030144865.1). NCBI lineage: Eukaryota > Viridiplantae > Streptophyta > Magnoliopsida > Ranunculales > Menispermaceae > Tinospora > Tinospora cordifolia. The sequence continues at coordinate 11,816 of JAJIYU010015958.1, read as the reverse complement.
GACCATCCCATACCAGCTAAGCATAAAGAAACAAGTTCTTCCAAAGTTACCGATATTCACCAAATATGGTCCGCCATTTTTCGAGTCTAGGCTTCCTCCATAACCTCGAATTCCTATGCATCCCATACCACATAGAAACCAAAGTTATCAAATCTTTTTGATCTCATGTCCTAACCAAACAAAATTCAGTTCTCACACATTTTCAGTCTCTAACCTATGTCTTAAAGTTTTATGCTTTTAATCCACTGTTTCACCCGTGTTTCTACCTAAGGTCACTTCCCTAGACCCAGGGTTTCAATAGGGTTGATTCACAACCTTTTGTCTAGTCAAGACACCATTTTTGGCATCTTTTTCGACCTTTAGTCAGTTTCTTGCCTTAATTTTTCACCTTCTAATTTTCTTTTATGAAAAGTAAGGATATTTTTCAACTCAGACCACTCGTACAAGCTAGTGGGACAACTCGAGATTGGGAGGTGAGACCAAAGTTTGCTTAGCAACTGTGCTTTTTAGGGTGGGATAACCCACCTCCCTTTCAATGTTTAACTTTACACTGGACAAAGCTTACCCACTATCAGCTCAACTTGTAGTCTTTGTATCCAAACAAAAAATTTTAAAACATATATTTCCTTTTTGAAAACACTTTCCAAAATAGTTTTCAATTTAAAAAATAGAAGGTAGGGCATTCTAATTTCAACTTAAAGCACAAGTCAAACCTAATTGAATTAATACTTTCTAAATCTGATACCCCCATAGGTATAAGACTAAACTTTCTAATTCTAGTCCAACAACACATGTTTAGGCTTGACTTTCTATTTGTAGCCCAAGGCATCTAAAACCTAGACTTTGATACCACCATTGTAACACTCCGACCCCTGAGACTTTCAAGTAGACTTAAGTACAAGGAGGGTCAAGCCAGTATTATATTTACAAGTACACAATTTGCATCACATTCTATTTCAATTATCTCAAATCTTATTAATTCATAATGAGCACACAATCCAAATAATTTAACTTTAATTTCATAAGACTATTACAAGGAAGATAAAAGAAATCTTTAATCTTTATTCATTCAATAAAATGATAAAGAAGTACATACTTGAATTTCAAATAACAAAAGAATACATAACTCAAATTAAAAACTAAATTAATCGGAAGTCTTAATTTAAATAATCAAAATTTGGGCGACATGCCCTTAACATATAAATTTTCAAATTTAAAACCCTATCTAATTTTTAGTAGTCTCCATGATTCAATTTCTTGAAAAATATGAGAGGAAGGGGTGAGCACATAGCCTAGCGGATCATTGTATAAACAACAAAATTATTAATTCAAATCAAAAGCACGTCTAAATTCAAACACCTTTAAACAATTAAGCAATTCAAACAACATCTTTGATTATTGTTGATATTAAGACTAAAAGGGATTCTAATCCCTAAATGTTCTTATCAAAGGACTCCACTCTTAGATGGAAAGACAATTTATCTTGTCATGATGCATTCAAATGAGGATCTCATGTCCAAATTCTAAGTACTTTGGTTTATACCCATCCACACTCAGTGATGAGACCCATATATACTAATTATATGTAAAGAACACCCATAACATCTCTTAGTAAAATTAAGAATAAAACATTCAAAAAGCATGAAAACAATACATAGCATGTTTCACAATTCAAATCAAACCTAAATATGAAAACTAGGCATGACATGGTATCATGAATACTTAAAACATGCATACATGATAATCCAAATTTAAATCATGATCAAACATGTTGCAAACTGAAAATAAAAGTACTAAACTAAAAATACAACATGCTTGAACATGCTAGAAACTCAAACTAGAAAAGTAGAAGTGTAGGAAATCCCATCCACCTTATGAAGCTTTTTTTCTCAAAATTTCAGCGGAGGTTCCCTTTTTCAACACTTCTAGTACTTCATAGATAACTCAAGAACACTCAATCAAACACTCAAATACTCAAAAATACTTCAAGATCACTCAAGAACAAAAGGGTTGTCAAGAAAAAGGCTAGAACAACTTAAGAAAGAAGTGTCAACTCTTGCTTTGGGATGGAGAAAAAGTGTGCACAAGGGGGATTTATATAGATTTTTAAGAGGCAAGGGGGGCGTCTGGGGGTGTCTTGGGTAGCTAGTGCAGTATGGAAACATTCCAAAATTAATAGGTAATGGTTTACATGTGAGCACCAATGTGATGGCTAGGAAGCTAAGGGAGAAGTATCAACTCTTGCTTTGGGATAAAGAAGAAGTGTGCACAACGAGGGTTTATATAGATTTTCAATAGGCAAGGGGTGCGTCTTGGGCAACTAGGGCAGCACACAAACATTCCAAAATCAATGGAGAACGGTTTGCATGTGAGCACCAATGTGATGGCTAGGGTTTGTGTTAAAGACATGATGGTAATTTCCCATTGTGGTGCCAAGATTGTGTACATTTAGGTTTGGGAAACTTTCTTGTTTGTGATTTTTGATTTTCCTTTGTGTGTGACGGCTAGGGTTTGGTGTGTGAGCCTGGTTCATCATTTGGACATTTTTAATTAGGGTTGCTTACATATGTGCACACTCATACACATGGACCAATTTTTGCATAATACGGCATGGGTATACATGATCACGGTGTTCTGCCCATGTGACTCGCACACATTTAGGGGTGGCTAAGTATTTATGGGTCCACATAAATTTAATAAAAATTCATATCTCATTATTTACTAAGAATTAAGGCCTTTAACATATATTTTTGTGTTCATGTTAAACAAATGCACATTTTCAACTATCATTTGACTAGGGTGATCTTCATTTCATTTACTTTCCTAATTTAGATTCCACTGAAGGGTATTAGGTAAATGAAACCCTAATTTTTGGCCAATTGAGTTGATTTTTGGATATGTTGTCTAGTTGATCAGTTTATGTCATCTCATGTTATTTCAAGTCATTCTGAGGTCCTTAGATTCACAAAATTGTAGTTTTGGACCTATTAAATTTATCCCTGAAATAGATATGTTTTCATTTTTCACCCAAATTTAATAAAATGAAATTGAATTGTTTCATTTTATTCAGTACGAAATTACAGTACACCAACTCACACACTTTTTAATTGTATTTGCTTTTATGTTATATACAAAATGACCTAGGTGGTAATGGAATGCACCCTTTGTTGATCATATGATTAAATGCTTATATTTGCATTGATGATGTGAATAATGAAAACATGATTTGAATGTATGAAATTTGCTATGATCAAATGTATCTAAACCATGATAGAACATATACATGATATTGCTCACCCATGGAATGATATGCACATAAATTTACTAGATGAGTATAGTCTATGAGAATATGCCATTATAGAATACAAGCATGGTAAAGATATGATTAAATGAATATTACATATTATAATTATATGCATGAAGGTATGAAGATCTATCTTTTAAGATAATATCATTTAAACTACATGAATATGTTAGTGACCAAATACAAGATCACTCTTAGCGAGAAAACAACATAAGGACAATCAACAGTGGTTCTCGCTTTAATGTCTTGATTAAGATATGGGTGTGTGATCACACTTAAGAATCTTGATCGCACCTCGTGTGCTTTTCTAGTATGTGGATTGCTAGATATACAGACTCATAGCATGGATGCTAGTGATATTCTTATGGGATTTACTTGGCTAGAGGTACGATAATCACCCTAGGGTTGTGTAATACACTAATTACCAAAGAGAGAGAGAGAGAGAGAGAGAGAGAGAGAGAGACATATGACTGTGGTCCCCAAATTAGAACCGCGGTCCTACGACATAATTTCATATAAATTAGGTCCGCACGAGAACTATGGTCCTGGGTCAAGATACTATTGTCCTGGAGAAACAAAATTCGTAAATTTTGGCAAAGACGTGGTACCACTATTCTAATAGACAGTCCTGTGATTAGGAACAGTATTTGAGACTGCAGTCTTGGGACCAATGACCGCGGTAGTGTAATTGAAAACCAAAAATGGAAGATGGAGCACCAAGATGTGTATATATGTACATTAGTGCACAACACTAATCACTCCATTTCATCATGCAGTTCGCTCACATGCTCGCGAAGAAAACCCTAGCCAACACCGTGACCTCCTTCTTCCCTATCAACACATGTGTGCCCAATCCTAAGACGTAAGAAAATTAGAAACATTTACACATATAAAGTAGTACGTACAAAAGAAGATGAAATGAGGAAAGATGGAAAAGTAGAAAGTTTCCATGAACTCATGCCCTAATTTGGTGTGCGCCACATAGGAACTGAAACAGAGGAAAATTAAGAAACTAAATGAAACATGTGCACAAAAGATGGAACCCCCAAAGGAAAAAGAAACAAATAGGAAATAGAAACAAATCCATATGTACACCAACATGGGAAGGGATGCCCAAATCCTTCTTAATCCAAAATTAGAAGGTGTTGATATTGGTTCATGCACAAACATAAGGAAGTCCAGAAACATGGGTGAATCATATTAGAAGTTGCTAAGATGCCATGATCATGTGCACCCTAACTACTATGCACACCAAGACGCCCCACTTTAAGTACACATGGAAAGCTTCCTAAACTCATGTGAGCACAAAAATCAGCTAAGGAACCCTCAAGTACCCAAATTAGAAGCTGCCAAATTTTATGGATTTGGTGCACACAAGTGAAAGGAAGGAAATGGAAAAGTTTCCAACTATAGAAGGTTCCTTGTTCACACCATGACTTGCTGATTTTTGCACACCAACCTTAGGAACAAGATTAAAAGTTTCTAATTCAAGAATAGAAGTTGCTGAAAAATGTTTCTAAGCACCTAAGGAACAAGATTAGAAGTTTCTAATTCAAAATAAAAGGTTGCCAAATCTTGTTGATTTAGTGCGCATAATAAAAAGAATCAATTACTAAAACACATTGGAAAGTTTCCTTGCTCACAATATCACACCTAGAATGACGTCCAAACAAAGATTAGCAAGTGGTCCAAGCCAAGATTGTATTCACACATGAAAAGGAAACCCTAAATGAACACTTGCCTAAACCATGTGTATTGTGCACATAAGAGAGGAAACCCTAGTGGTCCCACATGCCAAAAATGTGCTCAAATGATTTGGAAAGTGGTTGATGTAAGACTCCCAAATTGTCCCCCCTCCCCCATGTCCACTGAAAATTTTATTTAAAGGTCTTCCCGTTCTCACCTTTTCTTCATCCCAGAGCAAGAGCTGACGAGTTCATCTTGTTCTTTCTAAGCCTTCTTGGCACCGCTTCTCACTTCTCTTTTTTTCTTGAGTGTTCTTAAGTGAGAAGTTATTGTTCTTGAAGTTCTTAGACTGTGGAAACTCTAATGGATTTTCAAGAAACTACAAAACAAGGCAGAAGTGATTTCTAGAACCTCTACTTCATTATTTTAGTTTAATACCATGTTCATCCAGGTTTAAATTTTGTATAGAATACATATTTGGGTTTGAATAACATGATTTAATTTTTAATTTAGCATGTATGCCATGTTTACTTGATCATGAAGCCATGCCATACTTAGATTATGAATGATTAGACTTATTTTATGAAGAATAATCATGCTTGATGCTGATATGTTGAACATGCTGAATTTATTTATTTTATTTATGTTTCATGAACATTAGAACTAAATGAAAGAAGTTGAGACTAAGAACCACGTACTATCATAGTAATCTAAAGGGATATTATGGGTGTTCTTCACATATACTATGTGTATATGGTTTGCCATACTGTGTGTATTGGGTGTAGCACAAAATACTTGGACTATGGGCAAGAGATCCCAAATCCAATGGAATGTAACATAAAGATTTGTCATTCCACTCAAAGGGAGGTATTTTTGATAAGAACATTAAAGGATTAGACCCCCTTTTGATCTGAATTATGACAGTAAGAACAAATTGTTTGAATCACTTAATTGTTTACAAGCGTTTGAAATTGAATGTGACATTAGTGTAAGATAATAAATTGGTTGTTTGAAAAAGATCCATTGGGCTATGTGCTCACCCTTTCTTTCTTATCTTTTCAGGGATTTGAATTAAACAATGAAGCATATAAAGACTAAGAATGCTTACTTTTAGAAAGTTGCTATTTTTATTTTATTGTAAGGGAATGTTGCCCATATTTTGAATTTTCACTGCAGTTTCTATTTTGAGTTGTGTACTCTTATTTTTTAGAAGTTTAAATTTGAATTCATGTATCCACTTTTAATAAATCAGTAAAGATTTAGAAAGTTTTCTTTTATATCTTCTGCAATTGCCTTAGTGAATGTTTTTATATATAAAACATGAGATAATTGAATTAAAAAGGCAAGTTGTATATTTGTAATTGTAACTAGACCTCAGCCCGCCCTGTGCTTGAACCTAATTGAAAGTCTCGGGGGCTGGAATGTTATATATTTGCTCTTAACGTCAATCTAAACAATTGAAGTTGTAACACCTCGCCTCCCCCGAATTTGATTCTTTACCTTTTTGCTTGAGTGGGAAGATGTGGACCACACCGCTCGACTAAGAGGTATGTTGATGTCACATTATTTCTATTTTCCATACTTTCCATTTTTATCTCAAATCTCAAGGATTTCTTAGTATCATATAATTAGAAACTCATCTACAAATCTAAATAAAACAACAAGAGATTTAATATGATTAATTGAAAGTCATAGGTAAAAAACCTTACAAATGAGATGATTTCATTAATTGGAAATAAATAGTACAAAACCTTAATTGTAACACCCCAACCCCCGTATCTTTAAGAATTGGACATAATCACCATTCTCTTGACAGTGGACTTAACCAACTGGCGGGCTAGGCTGGTGTTACTTTACAAGTGACACACACTTGTTCATCTCTTTTTCAATATCTCGTGTCTTTGTATAAAAATTTAAGAATATAAAATTTTTACTTTAATAAAATTAAGGCAAATTAAAAGAGATAAACAAAATCAAACTATTTTATTCATAATAGAAAAAAATTAAAAGTATAAAACTTTTCAAAAAAAACTAATTATTACAGCGAAAAACTTCAAAATACTTTCCATTAGAAAAGATTTAAACTTTGGGCAACATGCCCTTAAAAATTCTAAAAATAATAAGGTAGCAACTTTCTACGAACTATCAATGTTAAACTGCTTCATAGGTTTCACATTCCTGAAAAAATAAGAAAGGAAGGAGTGAGCACATAGCCCAGTGGATCCTTTTCAAACAACCATCTTTTATATTCAAACTCATAACACAATCATAATTCAAACACTTGCAATCATTAGGCGTTTCAAACAACAATTTGTTCAAGTCGAGTCTCAGACCAAAAGGGTCTTTAATCCCTTGATGCTCTTAACTAAGTAAACGAGGCCCACTCGACATCAACCCGTTCGTGGCACGTATCGGCATCAACCCGTTACACTTGGTGACTCACAAGGTACTGTGGTACACGACCCTCAAGTACTTAGGTCTCAAAACCATAGGACCTAACTCATATGAAAAGAACATCGATAGTGTCGCCTTGACCACTATGATGGTACGTAGTTATTATCACCATCGTCTCAGCTTAACTCTCATAAATTTTAGAATATGAAATCAAACTAAAATTTAGAAGATACACAATCAACTCATGAAACACTCATAAAACATGCATCATACGTTAATTTAAAAGCCTAAGCATGATACTAACATGGCATGGATGATATAATTGCTTAAACATGAATCAAAACTGAAAAACTGAATTAAACTTTTAAAATTCTAAAACTGAAATTGAAAATCTTTTATTTCAGTGAAAAACACACAAACAATGAGTATGCCAAAAATTTAAATAAGAATAGAAGGGTGTTCTAGAAATTACTTCCACTTTGTGACGTTTTCTTCAAAAATTTCTATAGCAATTCCCCCATGTACTAGTGCCAACGAAGATCACCCAAATTAATTCCCCATCCTAAGAGAAAAACTTCTCACACACAAGAGAGAGGAAAGAAAAGTGAAAAGCGGTGCTAAGAAGAGGGCTTAGAGAAAATAAGAGGAAATTTTAACTCTTATTTTTAGAATGAGGGAAGTGAGAACCTAGGGGGATTTATATAGATTTTCAAAGGGAAAAATATAGAAATTTTTGAGTTTTTCTTAGAGTAAAACACCTAAATTCTCTAGAATTTCGTATTTCCTAATTATAAGAGCAAATAACTATTTTTGAATTTTTTTCAAAATTTTAAAATCAATTTTTGGTATTTATCTCGATTTTTCAGTAATTTTCGACGAATTTTCTGTCAATTTTCGTATTTTTTTGTATTTTATAAATTGGCTAATATCTCAGTGCATCAGATCGTCCTTAAGACACGCACATAGATCAGATCGGAGGGTCAAGATTGGCGCGTGCAAAGTCGCACCGTGCGACTTTGCGATCGAGATTTCGGGACTTTGATCGTGGCCGTCCAATCGTCCTTGATCATCTCTGTCCATTTGATCTTCGTTATCCTGTGTGCTCGGGCGTTGGTGCAAATCATCTTGCAGCCATCGGATCGCGAGATCGGATTATGATCAATGATTTGCACTGCGACTTCACAATCGAGATTTCGCGGTTTAGATTGCGGCTGTCCGATTGTCCTTGATCATCTCTGTCCATTCGATCTTTGTTATCCTATGCGCTTAGGTGTTGGTACAGATCATCTTGCAGCCGTCGGATCGCGAGATCAGATTCAGATCGATGGTTTTCAGCTGTTGGATGCGTTTTGAGTTATATTTATATGATTTTCAGCCAAATTTCATGTTCTATTTTCAAATTTTCACCAAATCTTCATCCAAATTGACTTTCTAACCTTGTTTTCGTAAAAAATTGCACATATCCTTGTACTTTTTGGCTATTATATCCCACGATATACATTATATTCATATATTTTCTTCTAAAAATTCATTAAATTGATTTTATTCCTTATTTGACTAAACTAGGACTTAACAAATTTTCATCCGTCAATTTCGTATAATTCTCTAAATAAATTTTCAAATTTCATACCAATTTTAGAGACGTTACAACCTACCCTCCTTAGAAAAATGTTGTCCTCGAAATTTGTACATATTTAGGTATTCTTCATTAACAGATGTGAGTACTTGGCCTTTATTTCGCTTTCGAGTTCCCACGTGGCTTCTTCTACCCCATGATGTTTCCACAGTACCATCACTAATGGGATATCCTTTGTTCTTAGATTCTATACCTTGTGGTCAAGGATTTTAACTGTTGTTTCCTCGTAGGTAACATCATCTTGAATATTTACTTCCTCCCAATGAATGATGTAAAAGGGGTAAGGTTCGTATTCCCTCAACATGGATACATGGAATACATTATGTGTTGAAGTCATCCGGTTTGGTAGGTCCAACTCATAAACACATTCCCCGATTCTTCTAAGTATTTCAAAGGGTCCGATAAGCCTTGGAGATAACTTCCCTTTGAATCCGAACCTTTTGATACCCTTCTGGGGACTGATCCTCAGAAATACTTTGTCCCCAACTTGGAACTCTAATGGTTTTCTCCTTTTGTCAGTGTAGCTCTTTTGACGACTCTGTGTAGTAGTCAGTCTCCTTTGTATTAACTTGACTTGGTTGCTCATTTCTTCCACCATGTCTGGCCCTGTTAATACTTGATCTTCAAGTTCAGCCCAACAGGTAGGTGATCTACAGAGTCTTCCATAGAGAGACTCAAATGGAGCCATTTTTATTCTTGCCTGATAACTGTTGTTATAGGCAAACTCCACCAAGTGTAAGTACTTGCTCCGATTCCCTTTGAAGTCTAAAATGCAAGACCTCAACATATTTTCCAAAATCTGGATAACTCTCTCAAACTAACCATCCGTCTAAAGGTGAAATGTCGTACTCATGGTGAGTTTAGTACCCATTTGCTTCTGTAGACTCTGCCAAAATTGTGAAGTAAAGCGACTGTTTCTATCAGACACGATAGTCTTGGGCACACCATGAAGCTTGACGATTTCTTTTACATAGATTTCTCCCAGCTTACTGACTTGGTCAGTGGATCTGATTGGCAAGAAGTGGACCACTTTGGTCAGAAGATCCACTATCACCCAAATGGTATCTTCTCCTCTTTGGTTTCTGGGTAAACCACTGACAAAGTATATGGCAATGTTATCCCACTTCCATTCAGGGATTAGGAGTGGTTGTAACATTCTAGAGGGTTTTCGATGTTCTATTTTCAGTTGTTGACATGTTAAGCACTTAGAGACGTATTTGGCCATCCCTTTTCGTTCCTCTCCACAAGTAAGTTTTCCTGAGGTTCTGGTGCATCTTATCCCAACCAGGGGTGCACGGTATACTTAGTTTGATGGGCTTCATCAAGTATGACCTGCTTACTTTGTCCTTGCTGAGGTACACAAATCCTTTCTCTGAGTCTTAGGATATTTTCAGTGTCTAACCTAAAGTCAACATGCTTTCCTTGTGTAACTCCTTTAATTAGTTGAGTAAGCCACTTGTCTTGCCTCTGTTCATCTCTGATCTGATGCAACAGGTCCGGTTGGCAAGACATATTGTAAAGGTAGGCTACCTTTTCATTAAGGGTCACTCCCAGCCTAAAATCTTCAATCAACTAGTACATTTGACCTTTTTCCTCGTCTTGTTTGTTGAACTTCCTACTCAAGGCATCGGCCACCACATTGGCCTTCCCTGAAAGGTAGTGCAATTGAAAATCATAATCCTTAAAAAACTCCATCAACCTTCGTTTCCTGAGATTCAGTTCTTTCTGGTTGTAAATGTATTTGAAACTCTTGTGATAAGAGAATAGATCGAATTTCTCACCGTAAAGATAATGTCTCAAATTTTCAAAGCAAACACTATGGCTGCTAGCTTTAGTCGTGAGTAGGGTAATTTCTCTCATGGACCTTCAGTTGTCTTGAGGCAAAAGCGATGGCTTGCTTTTCTTGCATTAAGACTGCACCCAATCCACTCAGTGAGGCATCAAAATATAGTGTGTAAGTAACACCAAGAGTTGGGGTGACTAGAATAGGAGTCGTAGTCAATCTTGGAATAACTGTTCACATTTCTCATCCCACTGGAACTTAACTCCTTTTTCGGTCAACTTAGTCATAAGTTCTGCTGTCACACCCTGACCCCGGACTGGACGTCGTGTCTGTCAATCTGTGGACCCGTCGTCGGGCGTCGCGGTGCTCCAAGCTTGGCGCGTGGTCCGCAGAGGCCTCGGGCGTGCGACAGATGTCGTCAGTCTATCTTTCTACCTATATACACGAGGTTTAAATCATTTCTTTGATTTCAAATATTCACTTTTATCAAGCTTCACTAAGCAGTTAGCTTCAAATCAAATTCACCGGATGTTCAAAATCATATTTATACTGGAAATTAAGATAACAGTAGCGGAAGCACATTTCGGATCAAATCTTTCCAAATCATTGAACACTGTTTAGCAATACCATATCTAAAAATCATCAGTTTATCAGTCAAGATAAAACAGTGTTAAAAATGGTAAAAACAGTCCTGTATATACATAGACCAAAAATATATGATACATGGCCCTCTGGTCCAGTTCAAAACATACATCGTAAAAACTACACAAAAACAGAGAGATAGTTTATAAAAAATATCACTCTCTCTCTCTATACAAGTCTTCCAATCTCTAGTCTGCATCCTCACTGAGCGCTGGGCTCAGGAGTACCTGTAAAATAAAAATGGGGTGAGCTCGAAAGCCCAGTGGATCTCTCCTACACATCAATAACATTATACAAACGAGCATACGAAACATGCAAACAGTTTCAATCATTAGGGCGTTTCAAACACTTAGTCAGTTTATCGGTTGCAC
>JAJIYU010015957.1:0-12389 GCA_030144865.1 Tinospora cordifolia | reverse complement strand
TTCCCCCAACCCCTCATCACCCCAGGCACCTCATGCCTATCTACAAATATTATCCAAGATGTAGCTTCTTCATCTTTAATAAATCTCACGGTCATTTGCAAATAATTTCTAAATCCATTAAGAAAATACTTCTAAAACCAAGCACAAACCGAACATGAGGAAAGAATCCTACCAATAAGTATATGAAGTTGCATGCCACCAATTATCATGAACCAACACAAAACATTTTTTATTATCACTTTATGATGAACTACTATATGCGACTTTATTCATTCTTAACTCAGCTTCACTCAACTAAACTCAGCCTTTTTCCCAACTACATCTGGTGGACTACATGAATCCACTTCATCCACTCCTCTCCATCCAAGTTTATGTATGTATTTATGCCAACATATTCATTATTCATCAAAGATGTGTTATGGGTAATAATTTAATCCGTAGAGTTCAATTAGGATGAGTGAAGTGACAAGCGCTTCAAGAATACTTTACAGTAGACGTGTATACGTTGCTATTAAGCCAACTTTGCTTTGTAGTTTGGCAATAAAAGATTAAAATGGAAAGAAACAAGTGTAAAAAGAAATTCAAACATCAAGCTGGATCTATGGTAGAAAACTGAAAGATAAAATTTATAGCAAACATGTCCAAGAAATGGAAGGGGTAGCCTTAATCGGAGATACAAGAGAAAAAACATTTAAGGTTGTCTGGATACATATACTTTTAAAAGTTGTTTGCCAAGCACACAAATAAAAACTCCACAAAGTGTAAATGTTGAGGCATACACTTCAAAGCATAGGAGGCTTACACCAAAATTTGTTCTCACCAAAACTCAATTTATAAATGTTCACTTTAGAATAAATTTATCTAATGTTTTCTAAATAATTATAACTAATTATTTTGGTTTTCAAGTAGTAATTCTTTTCGGGTTGGGCTAACTAAAGCTTTTATTAAATGCAAATAAACGCCCTGCGGATATCTTTGAAAAACCTCCTTAATTTAAGATTATAAACACTTGCGCAAATAAAAACCTAGCACTTCAAATAAATTATTCCAAGTGCAACTTGCAATAAAAGAGGTGAGCAGAAGTAACCACCTAATATTTCTACAATAGTTCAAAGCTCGTGATTTGGAGGGCCACAAATGCTATGTGCTCCATTAGTTCTTCATAATGTTACTGACAATTAAAACTATTAAATTTATCAAGAGAAATCACATGCTTCAAATAAACCCCATTAATTTTTTTTTTTTCTTATTTTACCCTACCTCCAAGCTCACACCTCATCTTATAAAATCGAACCACCTCAATAAGCCTCGCTTTGTTTTAAACCTTGGGCAAATAAGACAAAAATCCTTAATAATTCAATTAGGAAGAATGACCTATTAACTATCCATGACAATAGTACAGATCTATGAAACCATTATCATGAACAAATATAGCTAAGAATGATTTAAGCACTTGGAATTTGAATGTCGACTTCATCCTCAAAACAACAGATTGGTGAAGTAGAGTCACGTAGCTGACCCCAAATAGCTCAGAAAAGGGTAAAGACTAGTGAATTGAGTTGTATTGTAGTCATGCCATTTCTAAACTCATAACCTATCTTTTACCATAATTTCATCATATATGATGAGATGTCAAGAGTTTACAGAGCTTAACTTCATAGAGATTGGACAAACTCATAATCCTATCTTTTACCTCCAATCTGATAAGATCACTGATTCGGCTCAATGGCTGCTGCCTTCCTTGTGTAGAAATTACAGGCTTTGTTCTTGGGATATTGTTAAAACCATAAGCAATGGCAAAATCCTTGGAAGAAGACAAACACATTTAGCTATTTGAAACACAAGTTCACCTGCAAAATTAAAATAACCACATGTACCTCTGCCACATCACACGCTTCAAGTATGTCACTTCTGATCGGAGGTACAGAAACAATAATATTACCAGTGGAACTAGATTGCTCAGCACGCAATTGCATCCTACTCAATAAGTTAGTGACCTGTGAAGTGATTGTTAATTTTGGATTAAAAAAAAAGGCTTATCCTTCTAATGCATAAATGTCACAACTAATGACAATAAAATTTCAAAAAATTGACCATGTATAAATTGTAGGGAACTTGAAAAGAATCAAGGAATGAAATAATGGGGTAAAAGGGAGAGCAACTGCAAAGCGGCTTCGGCTGATAGACAGCACCAAGCATGTAAATTATGTTACTGAATAATATAGTTAACCAAATAATTAAAATAAGCATTGCCAACCTGCATATTTAAGTAGGGAATATAAAATCTTTTGCAACGTAAATCAAATCAAACAAAGGGAAAGAACCAACTATAATGTACAGTATACAATTCTAAAGGCCTCCCTAATAGCCAGTATTTTCAAGGCATTGTTTAGGTGGTTGTCTAGGAAACACCTGCATGTTTAGATAGATGCTAGGCCTTGGTGTAGTGCGAGCCAGGAAGTGGGGACCATTGTAAATATTTAAAAATTTTAGGAGCCTCTCTAATTTAAAAAGAAGCTTCAAAAACTCCCCCTCCCTTTTAAAAGTAAACCTTCAAACATGTTTTTCTTCCCATGTCTATATTTTTCATTTGTTCCAACCAAGAGACATTGTCGAAATCTCCAACAACCATCAGCGACCTTTGGCAACCACCAAGAATAGATAATTGTCATCCAACAAATTTTTCCGAACTTTTTGAAAAGCTATCAATTTCATCAAATCTTTTGAATGCTGTAATACTGTGGCACATACAAATATTTTGTAGACATGATTTTAATTAAAAATTGAATACAAAGTATGTCTATCACTTCATGTAGATTTAACATTTAGTATTAAATACAATTAAATATACAATTTTGTATATTAATATTTAATTAATTCGCTAGGGACCTATAAACAATTTCTTTTCTTGCCTAGGCCACGCTTCACCTAGACAACGCAAATCCCCTAGAGATCATCCTGGTGCCTTGAAAAATGAAAACAATGCAAGTAGCAAATAAATCGAGGTCCTTGAAAGAGAGTAAACTTCTAAGCGACCTGGTTGATAAGCATAGGAAGGAGAAGCTGCTTCTACAAAATGTATATTATTTTATACTGAATATAAAATTGCTAAAATAATAGCAAAGACATTAAATGAAATTCAAAAAAAGCCAAACCCAAGATCCAACTATTTGTCATCAGAACACTTTCAAATCTCATTACTTGGAAGCAAATTATCACATATATCTCATATCTGTACAGAAAAGGTGCCTAGGAGTACACTCAATTGACCACTTAAAACCACTACTTTTTCGTTGAGGTTGCAAGTTGTCAAACTCTAGATATCTCTCATTACTAGTTGACCTCATTCACTTCCAAAAACCAACTCAAGTGTTAACCTTCATGGTATTAGATTCTCCCAAATTCCAAGAAACCTCAATAATCTTGTCAAAACCACATGCCAAGTCAATGAAAACAAAAAAGCCAGGATTTCATCTTAGGTACAGATATAATCGAAACAAATAGATGAAACTTCATAATCCAATTTACTTTAAAAGGCAAATTGCTGAGGACAAAAATAAAATATTTTAGACATGGAAACAACATGAGAAGGGCTTCATCTCCTGTACAATAAAGATGAAATAAAAAAGAAAAATTTTATTCACATCAATTAAAACATATTCCAGAAAAAACAAAAATTTTGCATACCTGACTTCCCTCGGCAGACACACCAATTCTACCAGTGATTTTAGACAATGGAACCTCCATCTTAAATTCTGAAAATTCAGGGCAAATACGTGATCTGCCATCTGGATAAACAACTTCAACTGGTTCAACCTCAAATTTTCTTTCACAATACATGGAAAACAGAGTAACCTAAGAAAAACAGACAGAGGATAAGTCATTAAACACTGTTGCACCAGCCAGATGATGAAAGTAGACAGATGATGGAATTTTCCAATTCATACCAATGTGGTCACAGCAATTCTTGCTTTTGTCAAGTCTACAGCTGTGCACTCAACAAAAACATTTTTCGTCTGGAGAGTAATTGCAGAATGTGCACTATTGATTATTGGGGGCATAGACAAAACAGTTCTGCAAAAAGAAATTTAAACTGCTTCAATCCAAAAATACAACATGTCCACGCTAATCAACAAACTTAGATATAAATATATACATATATATATTTCCATAACTAGAAGCAAAATATTGTAAATGACAACTATCCTGCTGCACACACATACACACTGACGTGGACCCAAGAGAACAGGAAGAAAGAACAGATGAATAAGAAACGCCAACAATCAGGAATGGTTTCATTTAATCATTCAAACATCGATGTCTCTAAACCTTGAGTATAATTTATAATCTATTATATGCAAATATCAAAATTATCTAATTCAATTCCTACAAGAATGTGGGACCTATAATCTTAGTCTTACTTAACAAGAAATCAGAACCCTAGTAATTTACACTAATTTACTAAGAACTCCACTGAACAAATTATTTTCCAAACTAAATGTGATTGGCTACAAAAAAAAATGCCACCTCCACTTCACAAAGACTCATGTCATAGTTGATTTAGCAGAATTTCATGTCAATTGTTAGCTGTACAAAACAACCCTCCTCCTTTGCTAAGTATAATAGAGAACTAGTCTCCAAACAGGTTCAGCCTGTGTCAGTGCCATTGTTGAAGGTGTATAGTAGGAAAGCAAAGGAACAAGTAGACTGCTTCCAAATGAAGACAATCACATGGAACATAAGGATAAGAAGAAAATGATAAAGTGTATCATTGGGAAATATAGTCCAAATGTGAGTAATATTGCATGAAGTCAAGCAAAGTAGGGTGCGTATTGCATGAAGTCAAGCGAAGTAGGGTGGATGGCTACTTGCCAGTTGAGATTCAGAGATTGGGCATGTTTTCCCACAGTTTGAATAGTCCGGGATGTGTTGCTAGCATGGGATACTAGAGGTCTCAAGGCAACAGAGCAGATTTTAAGGGAGTTCATAGTGAGAGTCAAGCTGGTGTAATTGATGGTTTGGAATCATGGTGGTCAGGTGTGTACGGGCCAACTAATAGAAGCGCTACAATGTGTTTCTGGGACAATTTTGCTGGACTATATAGTTGGAATGAGGAAAACTCGTGTGTTGAAGGGGATCTTAATTTTGTACATTTTTCTATTGGAAAATATAACAGCGGAAGGCATATCATGAGGAAGTTTATAAGTTGATCAGGGAATGGATACTTCATAACACTCCACTTCCTAATGGATCATTCAGACAGTTCACTTTTCAGACAAGCCCAGTGTGTCGCAGGCTTGACAAATTCTTACAGTGTGGTGAATTGAAGGTGATGTATTCGTTTTTTAAGCAAGAGGTAGGCAGGCAGTTTGTATTAAATCACTTGCTGATCATTTTGGACGCTACAAAACCAAAACAGGAACTTTATCCCTTGAGATTTGACATTAGACTAATATCTCATCCTGATTATAAGAAGGTGGAGGGGTGGAGACCAATGGGCACTTACAGGGGTGAGAAGGAAATATATTCATGCAGAATCTCAAGCCAGTTAGAAGCAGGTGGTATGTGGGGATTAGAGGTTATAGGGTGGGATGGGGTTAAAAAGGAATTGGAGAATTGAATTGTTGGATAGGTTGGATAGGTTGGAAGACAGTCCAAAGAGGAATGATGAATTAGCTCAAGCCAGGTGGTTAACTATAGGGGAGCTATGGAAGTTTTGTAAGGAGTTGATGAGTGGAAACAGCTATCTTAATTAAATCACCAACTTAAAGTTGGAAGTGTAGAGCCAGTGGAGGAGGAGTCAATAAAATTGCGCTTGATGAAACTTATGGTGAAATCTCACCAATACAGCATTAATAATGGGTGTGGTATTAAGTCCTATATAAGGATCATTGCTACGGAGATACATGACTTCCATCCCATTAGCTTCACCACAAGTTCACATAAGATCGTTGCAAAAATACTTGCTAATAGATTAAAAGGTGTATTGTAGTCAACAATGTCAGAAAATCAAACGGCCTTTGTATAGGGGAGACAAGTTAGTGAAGTGATTTTCGTTGCTAAAGAACTTGTGGTGTGTAAAGGGAGGGAAGGAATAGGGGGTGACGCTTAAAGCTGATTTTTATAAGGCATAATTGGGATTTTCATGACTTTGTTCTTTTGAACAAGGGTTTGGGGGGAAATTGTGAAAATGGATATATTGGTGCTCATCTTCAATTTCCTATTCCATCTTTCTAAATGATATTCAAGGAGTAAAATGTTAGGGGAAGAGGGGATTGTGAAAGGGTGATCAAGATGCCTAGGGTGCATGCACGGGAGGCCAAGTTCCCACATAGGGAGATGTGTTTCATAGAATTTGTCCACTAACTTGATGACGTTGTTTATAATTCCTAAGGGACAACAGTTCAACTATCCCTATAATCTAAATAAGGGGAAGCCCTTCGTATATTTTTAGTAGTAAACTACCTTCTCCTATTAAAGCACTCAGGAGTTGATTGTTGCAACTTTGGTTTCGCTCTATATGGGTTAGGTCTCTATTGTCGCCTTTCTAGTTCACGTTTGTTGTAAACATTCTAGGAAGAATATCAAACAAAGCTAAAGATGCTAACATGATTATGGGGCTTGTGGTGGGTAGGGAGAATGTTGAGGCAACACAAACATAGTTTGCAATGGATACACAGTTGTTTGCCAAACATCACATGAACTACATAATACATGTTATAAAGGTGGTGGGGTGCTTTTGTTGGGCATTGAAAATAAAGCTCAGCATGGCTAAGACTCAAATTACAAGTGCTTCTATCTCACAAATTTAGCTTGATGAAAGCTACATGAGCTAGATGCTCAAAGGGAGGGTGGCCTATGAAATATTTGGGACTGCCTTTGGACGAGAAACCATCTTCCTCTTCTTCTTGGAAGCCAATAATATCAAAGGTAGCGCAATGATGTTGGAAATATACCTTTTTGTCCAAAGGAGAGGCAATTAACCTCACAAAATTGGTATTGCAAACACTACCCACATATTACCTACTGGAGTAGAAGATTCTAGTAAGGACATCTCTCAGATTGAAAAGATGATGAGAATTTTTACAAGAAGACCTGGGATGGAGCACTGGCATTGTTAGATATGGTGCAAATGAGGAAGGAGTTGACGGGCTCAAGGTTTGGAAATATCATGATGAGAATTAAAGCATTGGTGGACAAATGACTTGAAGATTTCCTCATGAGAAAGACAATTTATGGTGTAGGTTCATTCGTAGTAGGCATGGGTCAATGGATAAACGTGAGGACATCAAGATTGCACATAGCTCCATGTTCAAAAAACCCACGGAAATCCATAAATTCAGTTTATCCAATCTACCTACCATTGGTTAGGCTTAGGGTGGGCAAGGCAAACTCCATCCATTTTTTGGGAAGATGTGTAGCATGAGATGAGCCATTAACGTAAATTGTTCCCTAGATTGCATAGTAGATCACTAAGTCATAACTTACCTATTTCTAGTCTTATTAACCCTTCTATTGGTCTTGGCCGTCATAGTGGGAATTCTGTTAGTTAGCTCTACACTATTCACACCCTTCTTTCTCCTCTCCATGATTGTAGTCTCCATGACAATAATGACAGAATACTGTGGCCTTGGAAACTTCCAAAAGACTTCTCTTCTAAGTCTTTTCTTTTAAGATTATTAGATGCGCCCATTTCTCCTCTATGGAAAGCACAATTTCCATCAAATTGCTTTACTTATATTTACTTCTCACCATCATGTAGCATTTTAAGTAGGATTACGCGTTGTCTTCACACTTGTTGGGATTGTCCTATTTCTAGAGAGGTATGGCAGAGGTGGATGATCCATTTCTCAATCTCACATGGAAAGACCACGAGGATATGCAGTCCCATGTATTATTGAGTACATGCAACGAAATTGGGTGGCCCACCAGCAACCAATGCGTTTGGCAATAATTGTCTTTGTGGAAGGAAAGGAACTCGAGAAAGTCTAAGGTATCTTTGTCAGCAATAGTAGTGTGGGAGAAATCCCAAGCTGAGGCTCCATTTTGGATTAGCATTGGTTCCTTGACTCTAAGTTACACCATTTTTTACTGGATGAGAAAGTGGTTGGGTGGATATTTCGCAAAGGATGACAAATGGTGTACAGAAATACATACTAATCACACATCAATATAAAAACACATCTCTCTTTGGAAAAAAAAAATATTGAGAATGAAATCATAAGCTCCCACTAAAGTCCTTAATTAAAATCCTAAAATTTATACATGTTAAAATACTTTTTATTTATTTCCTACTCTAGGACGACAATATTTTCCTCTTGAAGAACTTGAATTCAACAAGTTAAAATGCACAAATTTGAAAAGGGAAATATGTCCTTCCATTCAAAGGACTATGGTTGGAATCGACCAGCCCAAAGAAGCAAGAGGAACATGAGAAAGAACTTCCTTGCTTAACCTAATGTACAAGGCATAACGTCTATATTTGTGCTTTGGATGATGAATTTATTACAAAAATGCACATGTTATTGTGAAAATCAAGAATCAAACCAAATCATTTAAAGGATTAATAAATATGGTGCAAAAAAGAACCCGATGTTCTCAAAATCAAGAATCACAACCAAGTCATTACAAGGATTAATAGATTGAACCGAGATTTGAATTGATAAATTATAATAATCATAATACAAATGGTAATTGTCTATATATATATATATATATATATATATATATATATACATGTGTGTGTGTGTGTGAATGTATATTGAGAAAATAAGTGGTACCAAATACATCATAGAGCAAGCAATATTAATTTTAAAAAAGCAGCTACAACTCCACCACAAAATTCCGCACATAAAGATACCTATCCAGTCTAAAATCCAATACACCTTGCAATTGGCTAGATAGCCACTTAAATGAGTCACTGCCAGAGGATCTTCAATGGAGGAGGGACTCAGAATGAGTCTCCCAAAAGGGGATAGCCATCTACCCCATAGCTCAATGACAAACCCACAAGAAAGAAACACATGATCCACAATCTTTCCCTACTTACAACATAGCACACATTACTGAGGAGATACATAAAGATTTGGCAATATTCTCTGTTGCATATTATGAGAGTTAATCACTAATGGGCCACAACCACCCCAAATACCTTCACTATAGATGGACATATGCATTGCAAATATGGGTTTCAAAGATTAAAGATTAAGTATGAGAGAAACATAGCAAGTTGTAGAAATATGGTTAGCATGAATATTGCCATGGAGAACTCTAAGGACCATATCACTTGATCTCTATTGTTTGAAAAGCAACATTATCAAGGCAAAGCAAAAGGGGAAGTTGCTTCCTCTTGTCCTCTAGGTGTTAAGGCCCTAGGAAGGTGGAGTTTCCAAGAAGATGGAAAAGGACCATAGTTGTGTTGATCTAGGAAAATCAACACTAAACATGCGCATTAAAAAGTCAATAAAGGTAGGGAAATGATTCCACCGAGGAGCACTCACCACACCATTTGTCTTCCAAAACAAGAAAGATCCCTTGTTCCCCACCTCTTACGTACACTTCCCAACGATGCCAAAAACTAGGAGGCAATGAACTTCCATTGCCCCCTTCCAATACCACCCTTCATAACCAAATTGTAAATATATCCATTATGATTTATGGGCAAGTTCCACTTTACTCCACAAAGTACCTCCAAACCCCTTTCCCACTCAAGGCAAGTTTACTTGCAATCGAACTCACAAAAAATTTCAAAGATTTTGGATAAAATTCTTTAAAATTAGAAAAACCCTCTTTTCAATGATAGAGAAAACCCTCGAATCTAAGGTCGCTTGGTGTTCCAACCTAGTCCCAACAATGCACTCCTCAAATCAAGAAAGCCTAATATTCCCTGAAGAGTTTCCACCCCATGGAACACTCTTTAATGGAACATTAGCTTTAGCTAGTAGTGACCAAGAAACTACCGATTTCGCTTGGTGGGTGGAAATGCTCAACTTATAAATTTGTCCAATAAACTACTCAAACATGATGGAAACTCTCTTTTATTTTTTATAAGATAAAATTTACAAGATAAGAGTTTAATTCTAGGTAGGAGTCTAATCTATTCAACATATGCTTTGATGAAATATCGTAGATCTATGTCTAACCGTATATCAATCAAGTTAATCTTGTTTTGATTGGGGGGAGGGGTAAATCACTAAAAACAAAGCAATTAAGGTTGGTCTAGAAACAGTCCATTGCAGTAATATTTATCAAATAGAGAAGCAACTTGGACAAAAAACGAAATAGTCGATAGAATCACCTAAAGTAATGGCTAATCTCCTCCAAACCCCCCCCCCCCCCACCCCCCACCCCCCCCCCCCCCCCAACCAAAACAGAATCCCTTTTCTTCCACCCATCATGTCTATTTGATATGTTGCCAAGGACGAACTTCCAAAAACTAACACATGTTGGATTCCCACCTAATGGCAACCTCAAATAACTCATCAGTCATTCCTTATGAAACACCTTGCTCTCCTTCCCAACATCACCTAATTGATCCTTGTCATTTGAAGCTTATTCGGCTTCAAGCATGAGATCATTCAAAAACAATGTAGACCATTTAATGCATGAGAGGCATTTTCCACGTCACCATTTGGCAACAGAAAAAAATAGTGTCGTTGGCATACTGAAGATGAGAGACTTCAAACCCCCCCTCTACCCACAATGGTAAAACGGAAGAGAGAGAATGAATCCCCCTAATGAAGGTTTCTTTAAGTTGTAAACTTTTCTATTGGGTGTTATTTAATAACTATGGAATAAGAAACCAAGGAAACACACCCCATCACCTATGATATCTCTCAGCTTCCAAAGCCTTTTGCCCTCATCACACATTCTAAAAACCCTAATTGTACTAAATAATTTGCAAAGTGCACTTTAAAGACTACCTCTATGAGTTTCCTCACCCTATAACCCTCAACCACTTCATTAGCCAACAGCAATAGATCTAAGATTTGCTTTCCCTTAACGAAAGCTAACTATGCCTCCTCCACTACCTCATGAAGAACTTCTCAAGGACGAAACAATAAAGTTTATGAGAATACAAGCTTGCTATGAGACTTATAAGAAAATAGCATTTAGTTTCATTGAAAGACCTTTTTGGTGCAAGGCAAATGTAGGTTTCATGCACACAATGGTTGATGATCCTTGATGAATAGAACTCCTTCAACCCCTTCATAAAATTCCATAACAAAACATCACAAAATTTCTAGAGCAATAGCATTTAAAATTTGTTCGATCAAAGTCTGTTCGATCCCTCACAACTTTTGATTTCTCAATGGGTATCTCAATCAAGTCTGTATACTCCTAACATAATGCTCTCCAAGTCAAGTTCTCAATTTCCAAAGAAGTCTACCTCTTGGATGCATAAATTCATTCAATTTCCTATTTCACACCTTCTTTGTCCTTAATAACAAAATCATCCTCCTCAATACTAGTTATGAAATTCTAGGATCTTCTATTGTTCAACATATCATGTAAGAATCTAGAGTTGGCACTCCCCATCCTCCCTCCACCTCCCAACCCTCTTTTTTTTTTTTGGAACAGAAGCTAGAGTAATATGCATTAATAACAGAAAGGGCCTCTTACCAGATGAGGTAACCAAGCAAGAAAGCACAAAAATTATAGTGTTAGGACAATATCGTCCCAATTACAAAGACATTGTCTGAAACTATATCCCCTTAACAATTTTTTAATAGACACCCATGTAGCAAACAAAATCTAGGATCACAACCATAAAAGCTCCACAAGTCGATGACGATTCTTATGTTCCTTTCTACCCAAATAGTATACTAGATTGCGAACAAAAAGATTTTCCAATACTGCTTGAAGGGATGTAATAATATATGACTAAACCCACAAAAAGATACTTCGAAAACAGGGCCATTACAGTTGACAATATGGACTTCAATCTATACCATCTTGAGCGAAGGGTCTTACATTGCCCAAAAAGGTGTGTAGCATCTTCAGTGACTTCCCTACAAAGACAACAATAAGAGGCACAGAAAGTATGCTTAGGAGCTTTTTCAAGATGATGTCGGCACAATTTAATTTATTTGGGCAAATTAAACATGGTAGGATCTTTGCTTTGGTTGGGCCTAAGGCTGCCCATATAAATGTGAAGCTTGCCAAAGGGGTTTGTTCTGCGCTGGCAACCAGTTTATGAAGGAAGGATTTGGTTGTAAATGTATTCCAACAGTTCTCCATCCAAATCAAATCCTTTGCGTATGAAGGAAGGATTTGTTTGAGGCTTGTGACTTCTCTCATTTTGCTCTTGGTGAGGTTCGTACTTAGGTGGAGGTTCCATGCCCATACACTTCCTTTCTCATTTCCATTATGCACCATGAATGACGAGA
>JAJIYU010015956.1:0-12391 GCA_030144865.1 Tinospora cordifolia | reverse complement strand
GGGGGTGGAGGTGGGGGGAGGGGTGGGGGGGGGGGGGGGGGGGGGGGGGGGGGGGGGAAATTAGTAAGTGGCTGATAATATTCGGAGGGTTCCTCTTTGCATACTAGGCATTGCAACTAGTATTTTTCTTTTTTTTTCCTTTTTTTTTGTGGTTGCTTTTACAGGTGTTTAATTTTGTACAGATTGGCTTCATCCTTGTAGCAATCGTATAAAATGGGTCATAGACATGAACAAGTAAAAAACTCGCAACCCACAAGAACAAAAACTAGTATAAACAGCTGCCCCAAAAATTTGCTTCCAGTTCCCTCTTGCTTGTACTCTAAAACATCTTCATGCAAGCAGATTTCACCAATTATATCTTAAACAAAAGAACTAGAAGTTTATTGTATCCACCACCTTATGGCCATTAGAAGCCTAATCTACTACTCAAGTATTTTAAGGAACTCAATTACACTTGTTATTGAAGATAACTTTATGGTTCTATTTTAGACGGTGCAGATTCAAAGGTGGATACACCATTTATAGTAATTTACATTCCCTCTTTCAGTGAATAACAAACTCATGCCTAACAGCCCCACAAGGACAAAATCAGAAAGAGGTTCGTGAAGACTGGGGAAATAAAACCAGATCATATTATTTAACATGCATTTTCTTACATCCAGAGGCTCTGATCCAAAGTAAGAAACATCTACATTAACATACACCACAAAATACCATAAGACGTAGAGAAACATAATTTGCCACACGAGGAAATCAAACCCAGAAAACTCCATAACTAACAGACAAAAAAAGTGAAGAATCCTCAAATCCACGCCAAAGAAAACCCTGACCGAAGAGAATCCAACATAAACGAAGCGAATCGAATCTACTATTACAAAAGACCCTTATCCAATCGGGAGGAAAAGGGGGGGTGGGGAGAAAGAAGACATGATCAAACGATTCGGAGAATTCAGAAAGCAAAGACACGAAATGCACAAGAAATTAAACAAAAATAGAAGGAAATCGGGAAGAGAATCCGAAAATGGGATTTGATGCCCTAGACCTCATTTGGGGATCAATTTCTGCAGAACCAAAAAAGTCATGAAGACGAAAATCGAAACAAGTAGAGAGTGTTATTGAAGAGAGGGAGAGAGAGAGGGAACTTACAGGATTAATTTGAAGAATTGTGGTGATGGCGGTAGCGATGGCGGTGGCGGCTAGGGAAGCAAAAGCAGTGGTTGCGAAGGGAGGTAGTGTTGGAACCACCCGCACCCGACAACAACATCATGAATAAAAGGAAGGTCGCGAACCAAGTGCCTCCTTAACACTTTATATCTCTCACTCTCTCTCTCTCCATCTAAGCATACGCACTGCGCAGCGCCAAAAGGTAAAGTTACGCGCTTCACGTTACTTCACGCTTCTCTTCTCAGTCTCCCCATCTTTCTCTTCGTCCTTATTTTCTATCACACACTCCCAGTGCGCCCGATGTTATTCTACGCACCCCACCCCTCCCTTCGCCCTATTTTCTACGACGCCATCACCACCCCAGGCCCAAAATTGACCCACACGTGGCGGCCACAGAGATATATAACTGTCGTAATAACTATAACTGTCACGGTAAGTCTGCTAAAAATTTCATTTCTTTACCTAAAAAACCTAACATTTGTAAGATACAGGACTTGATGGATGTTCATGACCACTTTTTATAATTGTGATTGCATTTGAAGATGCTTGTTTACCTCAAAATCCATTACACTCTTAAATAAGATTGATTAATATTTTTATGGTATTAGCGAGATAGTTGGGAGGAGGTTATAAGTCCAATTTCTAATTTTTTTTATTGAGCTTTTTCAATTTTTTTAACTAAGGGCGGATTTGTCTTATGTTTTGTCTCTCAAAAGTCATGATCTTGTAGGTGTGGAAAGCCAACTCTATGAATTAGTCAAATCGTATGAAAATGATACCGCAATATTGAAATATTAAGAGTCTTACTAATATAAGAAGCTACTTAACTCAAAAGTTATAAGTATTAAATATGGAGATCTTTTATGTAAGAAAAAAAGATGATTAATAAATAATTATACTGGTTTCTTTTATGAGATTTAAATTGAAGACATGTTAAATAAATCTTGTTGAGGTATTATATTATAAGTTATTTAATTTAAGAAAAAATTATCGAAAATGTCAAAAAAAAACTTACTAACACTAATATATCTCGATTTTTTATAAAGTTTCAATAATACCATAAACCTTAAACTATTATCAAATACACTTGGGAATCAATGTCTTATTGCACATAATTGTGGAAATTATGGCTTTTTGCCTTCTAGTAACATGGTTTGGCTATGGGGGAATCATGTGCCGCCTACTTAAAAACTAGTTTTAGCATTTTAGCATTTCAAGTGATAACAACACCATGTTGATCATTCCCAAATTATGTTTACTCTTCTTAACATTTGAAAATAACGTTTGTTTCGTCAAATCTTTCAGTATTTTTATTGCAACGATTGTATACCCATTTGATAGATTTGTATACCAATTTAAGCCTATATCAACTAATTTTTGGTATACTAATGGTTATTATTCAATTGTTTTTATAACACTGCATACAAATGTTATAGACCATTGTTTATAAGTTAAATGCTATACCAATGTTATACCGATTGTATAACAACTTCTAGTGTATTAATAATTGTTATTCAATTGTTTTTTTAGTATTGTATACTAATATTATATTAGCTATATACCAATGTTATATCATTATATATAAGCTAAATATTATACCAATAGTATCCAACTGTATATTAATATCATATTAATACTTGTTAATCAATAGTTTTTAGTATTTTTAATATTAAGTTTTGGATAATGTATAAAAACAAGAATACTGATATTTATGTAACTATTTATATTTTCTTGAAAAGAAATATTTTTTTCCTTAATTTAAACGTTATAACTACTATAGAAAGGCCCAATTATGTATATTAATAGTGAAAATAATAAATATTAGGAAAAAACACATTTCTATATAGAAAAATAAGAATAATTACCAAAATATCGTCATTTTCGTTATATACAAAAATGAGAAACTTAATAGCAAAAATACCGAAAACGATTGATTAACAACTACTGGTATATTGTTGGTATAACATTCGTACAATGTTTAGCTTAAAAATAATAGTATAATATTAGTATACAGTCGATATAATATTTAACTTATAAACAATAGTATGGCTTTAGTATATTGTCAGTATACATCGGTATAACATTTAGCTTATATACAATGGTATACAGTTGCTATACAATGTTGAAAAAACATTGGTATATGGTATACAATGTTGGATAAACATTGATATGCATTAGTGTACAGTGCTAGAAAAATATTGGCATATATTGGTATATAGTGCTGAAAAAACATTATATATGGTATACAATAGGTATATAGTGCTAGAAAAATATTGGTATATGGTATACAGTTGGTATACAATGCTAAAAAATATTGGTATATAGTGTTGAAAAAATTATTGGTATACATTGATATATACTGCTGGAAAAAAATATTAGTATATAGTGTTGAAAAATCACTGGTATACAATGATGGAAAACATTCGTATATGGTATATAGTTGGTATGCCATATATGAATGTTATTCATTGGTATTCATCCCTGTTCATCGACCCTATGTATTCTGGTTTTTTCGGTGAACTTTATCTCTGTACTCGTCTTAGCCATAGAATCCACTAGACAAGAAAAACCAAAAGAACAAGAGAGCAATCAACGTGAGAGCAACATCTCTTCTACTAAACTTTGTCTTTGCACTCATCTTGGCCGTAGAATCCACCAAACAAGTGATCAGAGTGAGAGCAACACCTCTATGAGTTTGACAAACAACAACAACAGCAGTTTGGCGAACGTGAGCGTGAGAAGGCGATGAGCATGCTGGTCCTACAATGATGGTTGCGACGAGAAGAGAGAAAAGAAAAGAGGAAATAGCAGGCGACGATGGCAGCAAAGCATGAACAATAGGGATGATGGCAATGACATTGAATCAATATGGTAACAACACAGGAACAAAAACCAAGGAGTTCATCAAATCTATGAACGATCTGCAGAGAGCAATGCATTTCTTCATTTTCGAGCATACTGGTCCTATAAAACTCATTTACACCCAAAAGCTTATGCAAGTGGCCATGAACAAGCTAGAGAAAGAGTTCTACTAGATCCTCTTTGAGAACCATGATCATCTCGATCTAGAATCAATTTTCGGTTGGTCCTCACGAGCATCTGAGAGATCAAGATCGAGTTGTTCTGATTACAAAGATGCAACTAGATCAGAAGTTCAAATTGCAGGGAATTCGATCTCTGAAGTTGAGCACGTTTTGGTGCTTGCACGGTATGATCTCAAAAGTTTTGTAGAGTGCATGATTTTGTTGGGATATAGTAAGAAGTGCATAACAAAGAAGAAGATGCATTGCTGCAAACAGGGGTAACACTGCCGCCTTAGGTTTTCATCACTATATATATTTCGATAATTATGAAAATATTTAACAATATATGATATATATGTTTAGTAAAGTAAAAAAGACGCATACAATAATGATATTAAGTTAGCTTTTTTGATATTTTTTGTAATTTCCTCTAAGTATTAACATGACTAAAAATGATAATAATGTTGTTAGTATATCATATAGAAAATATTATAATATCTTATATCATATAAATAAGATATGATAATATATTATATAATATCTATTTATATCTTATATTTCTATTTCTTTTTATATATATATTTAAGAACTTGTCTATTTATATCATTGTAAGTTCATTATAATTTATTTATCCAAACTCAATATATTATATTCTTTATTCATGGTATCAGAGTGGGTTCAGTATCTTGGGATAGTTTTGGTTTTTTGGCGTTTGGCGGGCCAATGGTCGGCTAAAACCATTGGCCGAGTTCTGCTCCGCTGCATCTCTTTCGAAACTGTCTTTGTTCTATTATGCTGCATTTCTTTTGAAAGTGTCTCTGTTCTGCTCCGTTGCATCTCTTTCGAAATTGTCTTTGTTCTATTTTGTTATATCTCTTCTGTTTTTTTTTTTTTTTTTTTTTTTTATCTCCACTTGTCACTGCCCCTATTTCTCTCCGTCCACTATTCAAGCTGCTTGCTTTGCTCGGTTTGCTGCTTGGATTTCCACTGTGCGACAACAAGAAAATAGAAGAACGTTATATATATGTTTTCTTATGATTTTGTGTGTTGTTTACGTTTGTTATGCCACAGTATCTCTCACGTTGTATTTTTTTGTGTGCTAACTATTACATTTTTTATTGTCACGGTATCTTTCGTGTTGCATTTTTTCTCGTGCGCTAATTATTATGTGCTAACTATTGCGTTTGTCATTGTCACGATATCTCTCATGTTACATTTTTTCTTTTGCGCTAACCACTGTGCCTATACTTTGTTGACAAATTTAAGACGATTTATTTTATCACCTTGAGTTTGAGGGAGAATGTTAATACATTATATAAAAAATATTATAATATCTTATATCATATAAATAAGATATGATAATATTAATTATATAATATCTATTCATATCTTATATTTCTAATTTTTTTGATATATATTTAAAAATTTATCTATTTATAGCATTATAATTTATTCATTCAATTAATAATATTCTATTCTTTCTTTAAATACCGAATTAGAAATTTAAAATCAAACAACCTCTGAAAGCTCAATTCTTTATTGGGCCACATAAAAGAGAAGTCCACAATTCTTTGTGTAACCATCCGGGGGCCGAAAACGACAGCACTAACACTCTCTCGTGGGAATCGATCCACTTTGAAAGCTCATGGACGGATGAGTCTCCAAGATGAAGCTGCTAAATGATGGAGCAGTAGTAGCCGTAGTAGGTTGGACAGATGAGTCTCCAAGATGAAGCTGCTAAACGATGGAGCAGTAGTAGCCGTAGTAGGTTGGTGATAACTGATGGAGCATAAACTACTTAAGTAGGTGAGCTTTTATATGTACATGTATATTTATTAGAGTGGTGTCGTAATACGTAAGATCTTACGTGATTGGAGTTGTTAAACGTATCACTTGGGAGTTGGTAGTGTTTGAAACGGAGAGTGGCGTCCACGCACTAACGTGAATAGATTCCTTGAGTAGGGAAGCATGTGACACGGCCGTCATCCACTTCTTTTTACAAAGACTCCATCAGTCAGTTCAAACAATTCTTTTAATTGAATTAACTACTGTTGCTTCAATTTTCTTATAATGCCAATAATAATTCAAGTCATATCTTACTTTAATAAACAGTCTCCCTAGCATACCCCAAAATTAATATGAGGTGTTGGCTCAATTAGCATAAAACTAACTTACTTTTAAGTAACCCTATGTATTTGAAATCTCTTTATATGCGAAAGTAACACTTCGTGATAAAAATCTTACTCTATGTATAATTTTTATTATTGTTATTAATTTTGAGTGAAGCCCACAATATGAATGTTGTCAAAGACCTCCAAAAAGGAACTGAAAATTTTTTAAACTTTTTAAATAACAATTTTGAACTATGAAAATGAATAACTCAAAAGCGGGTTTCATATATAGTTAAAAAGATGAGCCAAATACATAAAGATTTTCATCAACTCATAGGTTTAAAATTGAACTTTTAGATGAAGTTGTATCTCTAACTCTAGTGCAAAAAATTACACTGGAAAATATGAATATAACACTGTTAAAAGCTATCTAACACGTTTGAAGAAGTCTGTATTCCTCCAACATATACATATTACCTCTTATTTAATAGCTGTGAGTTATACAATTTCTTTTTTTTTTTTAAAGAAAAAATCCAAGTCCATGAGCGACATTAACATTTTACAGTAGGAAAAAAAAGAAAAAAAGAAAATGTAGTTTTTGATTCATTTAGAAATTAGGAATACGAGCACATGAGAAGAAATAGAAAGTTGAACATTGACCACAGCAACAAACGCGCCTAATTATCCTCCGCATCCCCTCCACGTGTCATGTGACGGAAAGGAACGCGGGGAGTTGCATTAGCACATGGATTCAAAACGGCATTTATAAGTCATCCCTCTGATCTATGTGTTAATATACATATATAAAGGTACGCTAGTACACGCAGAGGTACAGAGCCCCCATTCTCCTATATCTATTCTAACAAATGTACGCGCATTATTTTAAGCCATCTGCAACTACGCCACAACTTTCAAGGCTGGTATTTTATATATATTTCCGTACTTAGATTGTATTTTAAATTTATAAAACCATGTTAATGGAGTATGATACTAGCCAGAAACCCAAACCTTTACTTTCTATAAATACTTCCCAACGGCCATAACTTCCTTCACCAACTTCAAAGCTCTGTTCTGTCCTCATTCTTTCTTTTATAAGCAAATTAGAGGTCAATCCATCCTCATACATAAATGGGCAGGCTCGTAATAATTGGTTGCTCTTGGTGCCTTGTCTTCCTTTTCATCTCAATATTCCCATCGGCCACGGACGCTGCTACGGCAGTGTTCAACGTGGTTAAACTTGGGGCCAAAGCAGATGGGAGGACCGATTCCACTAAGCCGTTCCTCAGGGCATGGGCTGCAGCCTGCAACTCCGTCGTCCCTCCTAAGATTTACGTCCCTAAAGGAAGATACTTGATCAAACAAGCGGAATTCAGAGGCCCATGTAAGAGTAGTAGAATCACAATTCAGATCGATGGCACCCTTGTCGCGCCCTCCAATTACTGGGCTCTCGGCAACTCTGGAAATTGGCTTTTGTTCGTCAAAGTCTCTGGAGTGTCTGTTTATGGGGGTACCCTTGACGCCCGTGGAGCATCCTTTTGGGCTTGTAGGAATGCTGGTGCCAACTGCCCTGTTGGTGCAAGGGTAATTAATAACTACTTGTTTAAACTAAACATATATAATTTTCTTCTCTTCGATCAACCAGTGTAATTACTTAACTTTCTCTTGTATATCCTCGCAGACGATAACGTTCAACAATGCCAAGAACATAGTGATCAATGGCTTAACATCGATAAACAGCCAGGTGACACATGTGGTTATCAATGGCTGCACTAATGTGATAGTAACAAGAGTGAGTATTATAGCTCCTGATAAGAGCCCCAACACAGATGGGATCCATGTTCAGTTTTCCACCGGTGTTACCATCAAAAGCTCCATCATAAAAACAGGTGACGATTGCATCTCCATTGGTCCAGGCACCAGAAGACTTTGGATCGAAGGTGTCCAATGTGGCCCTGGTCATGGCATCAGGTATATATTTATATATTTGATTAATCAACCTACATGTGCGTATCATGATTGCTTATGAATTGATGTGTTTTTAATTAATTAATTAATTATAATTATGATGTGGACGCTGCAGTATCGGGAGTCTGGGCAGAGATGCGAATGAACAAGGAGTGGAAGATGTGACTGTGAAGAATGTTGTGTTTAGAGGATCGGATAACGGGGTAAGGATAAAGTCATGGGCAAGACCCAGCAACGGGTTCGTGAGGAGAGTTACATATGAGAATATTATCATGTATAATGTCAAGAACCCCGTTATAATTGATCAAAGATACTGCCCTGGCAACCGAGGCTGCCCTACTCAGGTACCAAACTAATTAAAATGTGATCATGACCATATACTAGTTCTAAAGTACTGTTAATTACTATAGTAATTAGTTAATATTGGTTTTGATTAATTAATTTTTGAAAATTTATTGGGAATGGCAGCATTCTGGAGTAAAGATAAGCGAGGTGACGTATCGGAATATAAGAGGGACGTCGGCCACGCCAGTAGCAGTAAAGTTTGAGTGCAGTGTTACAGATCCATGCACACGAATAAGTTTGCAGAATGTAAAGCTTAGCTACATGAATAAGGCAGGGCAATCGTATTGTATGAATGCTGATGGCACAACTAGCGGATCAATGGTGCCTTCTAGTTGTCTGTAAACATTAATTTTTTTTTTTTAAATATTATACATGTATGTGACGAAGATAATATATCACTATTGTTTGCTGTCTCAATGATATTAATAGATTATCATCATGAAGCAAAAATTAATTTTAATTTCAAGTAATCGCTAAGGTTATATGTATGAAAAATGTGTATACAGAATCTGCAGACCAAGAAGTTTTTCTTTTTTAAAACGAAGGTTATGTAACATTCTTATCGTTCCTAATTGATGAGAAGATAATTATAAGTTTTTGAGTTAAGTTAATATTAATAAAATGTACTTATTAATCGAAGTAAAATAAAAGAAATGAGGCACAACGTTCAGTTTGGCCAAGCCTACTACATTTGTAAAACTATACTGATTGGGTGCAAAAATTTTATTAATAAAAAGACAATACTATCATAACAAGATTAACACAATGATCTTTAAACTTTTGCAATATTTTAATTAGAATGGTTCTAGTAGTACACTTAACTTACGAGACCATATACAAGAGATGTAAAAGATTAGTAGGTATATTTGAAAAATATTTCACATGTTGAAAACTTATCATTTAATTTCTTGTAAAAATATCTAGAATGTACTGACAATGTTTTGGATAATTTGTTCCATGAATAGAGAGTATCATGTGTGCCAAGTGTGGCTTAATTATGTTGGTGCAGAAATTGACCACAGTAAATAAAATTGGGGAAGAATGAGTGGAGATGGAAACAAAGCAAAATTAGAGGGAAAAACGAAGAAAAAACCAGCGCTTTTAATTAAAAATTTTATGTTGAACATAATGAAAATTTAGGATGTTCTAATAATAGCTTTGTTTACAACAACACAAGGTAATTATAGACATTGAGGAATCTTTTCATGTCTCCCTTATATGGATGGTTGTAAATTTATAAGTAAGAATCATGGAGAAAAAATCGAGGTATGATGATATGTATATCAACTTGGCTCAGCTTGGCCATCAGAGGTCTTTCCTCATCAGTTCCGCTTGTTGGTCCCAACCCCTTGCCAAGCTGATGTGCTCATCTCAGTTCGAATTAGCTCAGCTTGGCATGGGCTTCTAGCTAGGCCTACACTACCTTTACTCATCTAAGCTAACATTATGTGTTTATTGAGTTTTGCAAGTCGTCATTTAAGCTTAGCTATGCCTGCTTGGCATAGAGTTCCAAATAATGAATTCTCCATGCTCCGCATGACCCGAACTCTAAGCCGGGCAGATGGCACAAAAAATTCCATATAGCTATTATTTCTTAGTTCCATCTTCATAATGACCTATGTTGATAGTGCTGCAATATTACCTCTCAACTGATTTAGAAGCAAATCTATATGCAATGGAATCGCTTGTTAAAAATGCTACCCACAAAGAAACACAAAAAACCTGCTTCTTAATTTCTACTTTTTCATTTTAAAACATTGTGACCATCAATTAATATAGATTAATTGAATCAATCTTTAAAAGTATTTTGTTTTTTATATTTAAGGATACGTTTTTTAATTTGCTGTAAATGCACTTAGTCATGTAAAGTTACGAAACAGTAGGTGCTTTACTTTTTTAAAACCACTTCTTTTTCTAATTTAACAAATGATATGCAAATAATTATATATACAAAATCACTGTTTCTAAACATCTCTTTTTCTTGATATATGAAACTAACTATAAATATAATTTCTACCGAACAAGCATTCTCTAATATTTGTACTTGGATTAACAAAAAAATAAAACTCTCCATGATATTTAAATTAGTTTATTATATAAATATTTATATATAACGACTCATATTTTTAGACATTGAGTTGACGAGTTTGACATATACTTTTATGCTTGAATTAATAAATTATAAATAAAAATATATGATTTTATAAAAATTATATAAATTAATATGTGTATTAAATACAAAAATAAATTAATAAAAATTAATATTCATAGTAGGAGTTTAGTTAAAAAAATGAAATAAATTAATGAAATGATTATATATATATATATATACACGAAGACGATAAGATAATGATGATTGTGTATTATTTCATCATCACAATTCTCCACTATGCAACTCCACGCTTCCACCCTCCGCTCTTTCTGTTTCATGCGCTAACTCCATTTCTAGCCGCCTCTGCAACTGCCGCAAAAATAAATAACCATTTAAGTCATATGAAATTAATAGCCATTAATTAAGTATAATGTTATCTATATTACATATAGGAAAAATACTTATCTATGCTATATATATATATATGTAATAAAAATATTTAAATATTTTTCACCGTATAAAGCTATTTTATGGCTATATCCTATTTTTATTATCTTTTCTCTTTTTATATACTTTAAATTTAGTTCTAAGACTATATACAATAAGGGCAATTTAATAATTCTAAGAATTTAAAATTATCTTTTAAAATTTTTTTAAATATATAATTTTTTAAAAATGTCAACTTAATTTTCTCATAAATTACTCTACATACGTTGCCTTTCACTGAAAAAAAAAGAAGCTATACTTCAAGATAAAAGAATACTACCCACTTTATTTTTTAAAAAATAACTACTTACTCCAACTATTTTCTGAAAAAAAGATCTTTATGGAAAACATAGAAAAAAATGTGTTGTATATGATTATAATATAATAGAAATGCTAAAGTTTTGTATTAGCATTAAAAATACTTTTAAATAACCTAATTAATCATTAAAATCAAATCAGTGTATAGAATTAAAAGCTCTATTTTAGTAAAAAATAATTATTCTCAGGTGCAACACACATTTCATTTGCTAATTAAATATAAAACATCTTTCTCTTATTTTCTTTTAGGATATGTAGCTAAGAGTTTTTTTTTTTTTCCAACAAAATGTTATTTTCTTAAAAGACTTTCTCGTGATTATTTAGTTGGATATAAAAAAGTTTGGCAAAAGTAAGCTATGTATAGTTATTGAGCAAATTAGTGTACAAACATTTTTCTATTCCTCAAGTTGAGCAAATCCCGGTAAGAAAATATATGTTTCCAAACACATTTTTTAAAATACTTTTTTGTACCATTTTTACTAACGAAAAATTAAAAATAAAATTTTTTCTTAAAAAATAATAATTTTTAAAATTTTTTAATTTTCTTATTTGCCAAGACATTTCTTGTAATTTACGCGCGCGCACACACACACATTTTTCTATTGCGCAGGCTTACTTCAGAAGCCAAATTGGTTAATTAATTAATTTGGGAAGCTTGATTTTCAATAAATTGCAGACTTTTGATGAGCTAGCTTCTAACAGCAGAAGGCTGCAATGTGTTGTATATGGATATGGCGGCATCATCCATGTCATGTTTTTCTTAAAGAGATCGAATGTAATGTAGTTGCATGCGTGTGCTGCATGTTTATTCTTATAAGATGTACGTCTTCACATATATTTATTTTGGTAGCTGCACATTTATTCCTTTATCCCTTTATAACTACTCT
>JAJIYU010015955.1:0-12393 GCA_030144865.1 Tinospora cordifolia | reverse complement strand
TTGACTTTATACTATTAGGAGTATAACAAATACTGAGAGAATGAATTGTGAATCTTATGTTGAAGATTCCAAACCATCAAGGCAAGAGTATGAACAAGAGGAGCGAAATAATAGGTGGAAGTGATTACCTTGCTCTCTAGTATTATTTACATTTTAATGTTGAACATGTTGTGTGTTTACATTGCTTTGAATGCCTAAAAGCATGCTAGGGTGTGTTTAAATATTGATTGGATGCCATGATTGCATATGTTTACATGAATGTTGAATAGTATGATCTATTCATCCATGCTTGATGATTACATGTTTTTATAACATGAGATATGCATGACTTCATCCTAGATATCATGATATAATTAACATATCTGATCTATGTGTATATGTGGTGTATGTTCTATGTTAGAATGATATACATGCATGATATAATGAAATGCATGCTTGTGTAATTTCAAAAACATTAAATTAAGATTTGAACCACGTACCATCGTAATGGTCCATGGGAGATCACTATGGGTGTTCTCACAATTGGACATTGGGTTTATTCCCTATTCTTGATGATAAAACTATGGGTATGTCCCGAATTGATTGGTGATAGTTGTGTGTCCCTAAAGTCCATTGGAATTTGGAAAATATTGTAGTTTCCCTCTCTCCTATTTACATGATGATGATGATGATGATAATGATGATGATGATGAGAACACCAAGGTTAAGCCCTTTGGTCTGAATTTACAACTGATAAACAACTCAATGCTTGAAACGCCTAATGTATGTGAAGTGGTTGCATGTTCTGTGTTTGATTTAAATAATGTTATAGATGTACTGTATATGATCCATTGGGCTCTCGAGCTCACCCCACTTTTTCTTTTCAAGTGATCTTTAAGGTAGTTCATGTTGATAGTACTATTGAGTATTGTAGTAGCTGCAAACCTCACTGACAAGGTTGTTATCAGAGTTCTATTTGTTTTGAGTGGTTGGTTTAAATTGGGGATATGGCCCTCTAGACTGATTTAAATTATTAATTGTCTTTATGGTTTAGACTTCAACCACATAGGTTATGTTTAGAGATTTCAATTATAAACTCTGTTCCATGCTTTGTTAAACTTTAAACATTGAAGTTAATGGTTTGATTATTTGATTATTTTTGTACATTTCCATGTGTTACCTCTTCATGTATTCAAAGGGTTGATAAATCATTTGTGCAAGTTCTGGTCTATTCAGAATGTGTTTAATATGATTTGAAGGTGAGAATAATAACATCCCAATCCTTGGCGCTTGACATGTGTACAGCATTTACTACAGAACAGGCGTGCCTCTCCACACTTGACACAGATACAACAAAATTGAAAGGACCGAGAATTGGGGTCTTACAATCCACTATCTTAAATGGCATACATACACATGCCTAATCTGGCAAAGGCTAGACTCATCTAAGTTCTTGATATGCCTTGAAAGAGGGCCTTCGAGGGTCATGCCAACACTAGCATCTCTTAGAATAGGTGTGAGATGCATAAGGTAGTGGAGCCTTCTAAACGTAGAACAAGTGGAAACCATATGATAAAGAATGATATGTAGAAGACTAGTTTGGACCCCATTTAGTAAAGCCCACATAACGAAGACATTGAGAGAAGAAACTTAATTTTTACTACCAGCTCAAGGAAGTAATTATTTACAAACTACTTTATGATGAAGGTAGAGCACAAGATAAAAGGACTTGCTCAAAAAAGTGCGAGTAAGCATAAGGTCATCATTAGGCGCACGATAAAGAATTTGAAGAGCCTCTGTCTGATCAAATCAATCATGGATGATGTGCACATGGAGATCAGTGGCAATCTCACAAATGAGAATTTCTCAACAAGAAGGTTAAGAGTAATGGGAATAGACACACCCCTGATAGTAGCATGAATATTAAAGGTGCGGCCTAGACATTTAGATAAGTTATACTTAAGGGTAGAGTAAAAGATTTTAGCCAAAATAAGGTTTTAATTTGCAAATTCAACGTAGCCTAGAGTAGTCAGACAAATATTTATATCAAAACCAATACAATGAAAGAAATCAAAATTAACAGAAATAGAGGCAAGGAGATATTGTTATTCAATGGTAGGATTGACACTCTCAATAATATTGGAAGTTACCTAGTCATCTCTTTCCACAGGAGAAGACACATCTCTATGCTCCTTTGCACATCATCCCTACTTTGGGAACAAGATGGATTGGGACACCCTTTTCTTACCTTAGGTTCCTGGAAGCATTTTGTAACAATTGGCAAGCACAATATATAATACTAGAGAAAATTAAGAAAAAGTTTTTAATAAATAAATAACTAAATTAATTTTAATTAATAAATAAATGATGAATTATATTTATTTATAAGTCAAGGTTTAAAGATACTAAGTAAAATAAATTTCAAAACTTGAACTCAAAAACCTTTAAAATAAAATAAAACATTTCAATAAGAAGTATGACTTAATAGCTTAATTAGTTATAAAATAGTATGTTAAGAACAAGAGGTTTCAAATTTGAACTTCAATAAGTTGCTTTTTGTCAAAAAACCCCCAAAAATAATATTAGCATAAAAATAATTACAAGGGATCAACCTAATAATCAAACAAAAATTAAAAATAACCTTGAATAAAGAATAAAATTAAAAAAACTGTAAATTAAATATTTAATAAATAATGTACATTATATACAAGGGGCATATTTTTAACAATGGTATCATGGAATTAAGTTACACTCCAAGACCAAGAAATTATTGATTAGAATTTAAAATTTAAATTCAAAATTCGAATTTCAAATTCAAATATGTGACATAATCTGAGATTTTTGCAATCACGAGCAAAAAGAAAAATATTCTTAATTAAAAAAATAATAATGGGATGACCATGATGAGAAATATTCAAATGATTAAATATGGAATAAAATAGGAAACTCTAATCCCACGAAAATCTTGACGTGAGACTAGAAATGGTGTTAGACTTAGTCTAAAAATTCTAAGAAGATTCATGAGATTAGTTTTAGGAGTGTTGAATTATCCTATAAGTTTTAGTTTCAATTGACTAAATACTTTACCCCAAACAAATTCGACAATTTAGTCTCACAAAGGAAGATTCTATGTTGGGGGATAAATAATCATCACTTATCTTGACTGAAATAGAGGCCAAAAAAATTAAAAAATTATGAGAAAATATTTGGAAACTCTTAAAGATTTGAATGGTTACTCCACCAAATTTTAACTTAATTGGAGTTAGGATGTGTCCGCAGAAAATTTTATAATATGACCCAAAACAAGACTATGTTATGAACACTAACACCTGTACTCCTATTTCAAATTAATTTTGGGTACTTTGAGACTAATGGACCTAACTTAAGTTTGATGGGTCTCTAAACTAGGGTTGACACACACTGACTAGACAAGGACCATTTGATCAAAGGGTTAACCAAAGATTAACCCAAAAATTGAACTATAGAATTTGAATATGAGCCAATATATATATATATATATATATATATATATATATATATAAACCTTGTCAAATTGACAAAATTGATATAAAATAGGAGACCGAGGGCTTAAAAACCCAAGTTTGAAGAGAGAGGATTTGTAATGACTGTGAGTTGTAATTTTAATTTATTGTCTTATGCTTTTTTTTAATAATCATATATTGTAAAAGTTTATGTGCAAACATTGATTTGGATATGTCATGAATTATATGTTTTATCAGTTTTATTGCTCTATGTTTTTGAGCCATCACCTAGACTCATAAGTAGTAGACTCTAAATTTTTGATGCCATGCCTAGATCTGTAGCTTGTTTTGATATGTTTGTATGAGTGTTGTTGTCATAACATTATTGCAAACAATGGACGATAGACATAGTTTTGGGATGAATTATTTAGATGTTACCACCTGGCTTGTGAGGGTTTCAAGGTGCAAGCATCAGAATTCACCTTTAACCTATGTGGCCTTACATGCTTTACTAAATTATATTAGTGATTATATCCACATGTTGTTTAATTATTCATGCATTCATGTTGTTTCTACAACATTTGTTGTAAGTGATGGATTGAGGTACTATTCACTAAACCCCATAGATTTTGAGTCCACTATTCCAGGTCCTTCAACATTAGATAAGGAGAAAGGCATGGGGATTAGGTAGACTTTCCTTGGTACAATGTTTAGTTGATTCAAGACTTTTGTAATTTTTGTAAAATAAAATTTTTTGAATATGCTTCTATTGTCATAGAAAACAATATATTTTGTACTACAATATTAATTATTGTTGCACTTTAACAGCTATGGATGTTGGTTATGAGGCTTAACAATAGTTGAGTTCAAGTGAGTGATAAGATGTTTAGCTTGTCAGGTTTTTGTGTCAACTGGATTACTAGAGGAGTCTGGACATATCAAATATGAAAGAAAAATCATATTCCACATAATCAAATGTGTAATTACTTAGATTCATTAAAATGATAAATTGCCCAATCACAAGTAGACCATATCAAAGTTAAAATTGGCTCTTTTCACTAGGGCATACAATATACCTGTTTGTACAAATGTCCAAAATGTTATAAGTCCCAAAATATAACGAAAGAGATAAAAAAGAAAGTGGGAAAATTGACTCCCATGCACTGATCAGGGTGTAATTGCATTTGAAAGAGAGAAGGGATAAGGTTTATGAGCCTAATGGATCAATCTCCTACCTAAGCAAGCATATGTAGACACTGATCATATGAACACTTTAAAACATTAGACATTTCAAACAAAATTTTATTTTTTTAGTTGGTTTCTACATAGGATAAGGAAGTCTTAACGCAATCCACTAGCCCCTATAACTTATAGAACAAAATTTGGCCAACTGTTGTACCATGCACAAGACCAAAGATCCTCATGGTACTTGAAAGCTAATCATTCTATGCAAAGGTACATCAACTCCAAGGTCCAGACCAAACAAGAGAGGTTTTCTAAAATATTTCAACCCTTAAATCTAGATCTACTACGGGAAGTGTCCAATTGAGTAAAAACAAAAATAATATCGGTGTACTATCAACGCCACCCTATGACTAGTTGTCCCAAATATTATATTATTATCTTAAGCACATTTTCTAAGTCTAGTCAACAATGAGAAGAGTCACATAATATGTTAAACATTAGACATATATGTACCATCATTTACCATTATAGTTGTATAGTTACAATATTGTGTTTCATAGTAATACTGCATGCTTTGTCCAAATATTCATCGTACTCATCTATGTGCAAACAATACCAATGCGCCTAGAATCAAAATAATATGAACCTTAACCTTATCATGTCTTGCATTGTGCAACTCATAACAAAAACACAAATATCACACATGTCACATATCAAGTCAAAGGATGGCACAACAATATGTAAATATGTAACTAAGTGTAGTAACCTCCCACCTATTTCCATTTTCATAATCCATATACACATATACAAGTTTAGTGAGGAAATAGGAAAATGTAACAATTATCCACTTCGTAGTACTCTAAAGTTCAATAAGCACCTCTAAGCTACACCTTAGCACCAGTGATCTTGAATGCACCTACGTGCATATAAATGCCAGATTTTAGTGTGTGATCTCCACATCAATTCATCATTGTAAACTCATGCTTTTGTACACATTTTACGAATATTTCAATCCTCTAAAATTCATTATTGGATCCCCAAACGTTTTCCTAATTGTGTGTGCAAAGTAGGATACACCACAAAACTATCCAATGGATAGTTTACACAAAGCAACATGTTGTTGCCCCATGTGTAGCATGTTGCTTTCATTTAGCGACTCATGGAACTCTTGAGACAAAAAACACATTGTTGCACTAGCGTGCAGATAGTTGTTTTTTGTTTCTTTTCAGGACGACACCAAAGACCACAAAACCAAAACATATTTCTTTTTTAAATTCAGGGCCTTACTAACGTTGGTTTTGTGAGTTCTATGACTCATTTTGTTTATCTCTCAATGTAAGATCATAATAATTTGGTCCCTTCGTTCCTAGGGCTTTAGGGTCAAAGGCCACATTTTCCTCTGTTGGTTGAGGGTTTGATACCAATAATGGTTGCATTGCAATTACTTAATATTTTGACATTTGGTTCTCATTTCTTGGGTCATCGTATCACACCATTCTTATGGTATTTCAAAGAAGATTTTGGGTAATTTTTTAAGGTATATGGGGTCTAATGGCCCCTTTATCAGTTTCAAAATTGAGCCCAAAGTGGGTTGGTACTAGGTCTCAAATGCTCAAATGTAGATGTATAATGACCGAACTATGCAAGCTCAGTTTGTGGTCTAGTGGTCATGAGTGTTTGCAGTGATGTAATCATGGCTAAGACCAAAATATATTGGTGTGTGAGTCTAAGCATGGTATGGTCCATAGTTTACACAAGATGTCCCCCAAAGTAGGTGGACATACACGTTTTTGGCATGAACATCATCTTCATGATTTAGTGCATTTTCAATATATGTAAAACAAAAACAAAATGGTGTTTAAAAATACTCACAGAGGGATTCTTTCTTATTCTCCAAGTCCATCTAAGGCTTAGTAATTCTATCTCACATCCCTTAAGCTCTCACCAAGATTCCACTCACTTAAGATGGTATTTCCCATTCACTTGTTGGTAGGCTATTAGATCAGGTATTGTAGGTTGAAACTTGAGATAAAGGGGTCTTCTAACTAAGAGAAGGCTTCTATTGTTGGTTCATGCAACGCCATGGGGAAGTGAAATCACTTTTGCCACTGCTACAACTTTCCCATTTGACCAATTAGAAAAGTGGACCATGCCTCAAATTTTCAATTGTCGAACTTTATTAAGAGGGTATACTCCAAGCCAAACCCTGCGTGGCGAATGAGTTTCTTTTACAAGCATGCCGCATAACATCCCAAAGGTCCTTGGATTAGCAAAAATCTTAATACCAAGTTTCCTTTATGCACAAGTGTGTTTTAAGGCAATCATAGGGTAGATTAGCACACTACAACCAATGGTGTAGCGCACTATAGCATGCTGCTTTGCCCATTTTTTCATACCTTGTTGACGCAACATGCTATTACAAGAATGTTGCACTACATTGCTTTCTTTGCACTTTTTTTTAAAAATTTCTGTCGACATCCTAAGCATTTTGGCATGAACCTCGTCAGTTAGTTTCATCATGTCAACCATGGAATAATTTTACGAACATCCTTTGTACATGCGTCACACAGGTTGAGTAAACTATTTCTTAAATGTGGTCAATTCTCATCGATCAAGGTTAATTATGGTTAATTAGGGCTAAAAATTTTGGGGTATTACAACATACATTTTCATCGTCAATAAGAGTCATTAATACATTTTCTAAAACATCTAAGAAAATGGAGATCGAATGAGTGAGTCATGCACCAAATCATTGTGTACCTACATCTAAAGAAAATAGAAGCTTGAACTTTACGAGCCTAGTAGGTCATATAGTTCTATCACTTAATCATTCAAATGTATAGCCACAATACTCGTACGAACACTGCACTATATTAGGCATTTTAGACTACAAGTTAGTTTTAATGTCAGTCATTAAGTAGGGTGACCTGCCCCTGGTAGTCTACTGACAATTCTCATTCGATGGTTCAACCATGGAACATGAACATTGTAATGACCTATATTTTTGGACATTGAGTCGACGGATTTGACATATATTTTTATGTATAAATTAATGAATTATAAATGAAAATAAGTGATTTTACAACACTTGTATAAATTAATGAGTTGTATTAAGTAGAAATAAATATAAATGTACTAGTTAATAAAATGAATAAATAATAATGATAATAATATTAATATCAAATATCAATAACGGGAAGCTTATTTGATGATGGGGGTAGAATCATGAAATTAAAATATATATGTGTGGAGAAAATTAATATGGGATGAAATGAAATAAAATGGAGTTATTAAAATAAGGATGAAGGTGGGACAAATATGTCAGGTCCCCTTCCTTAGGGTGAAGGGTGATTCGATTGCCACAGTGCCCTGACAAACTCACTTGCAAGCCGAGCTTGCCAAAACAATGTTAAGCCTCCTTCTTATCCGCACACAACATCATCAAAGTAATCACAAGAGATACAAAAGTAACTAAACAATAAATTACAGTATGAAAAAGAACATCTTTAAGTTAAAGAAAAATATTTATGTACAGTCTTGTCTATGTAGCAAGACCGAAAATGTAATAACCAAAATATCTAAAATGTTTTCCTCACCTCCTATACATCATACTAACTCTCAAAATAGTAACCTACATGAAGAAACCTACCAAATTAAAAGAAATGCGCACTACACGATGACCACTTTCTTCCCTTTGACCACATAAGAACCT
Source organism: Tinospora cordifolia (assembly GCA_030144865.1). Taxonomy (NCBI): domain Eukaryota; kingdom Viridiplantae; phylum Streptophyta; class Magnoliopsida; order Ranunculales; family Menispermaceae; genus Tinospora; species Tinospora cordifolia. The sequence continues at coordinate 4,035 of JAJIYU010015955.1, read as the reverse complement.
GAAATGTTAAAGTAGAGAGTCAATTTATCCATAGCGGCTCAGTGAGTAATGTAGTCTAATCTATAACTTATAGTATGAATTCTATAAAACAATGTCACGTATGTGTGCACAATAATAATAATGCGAATGAATGAAATAGTTAATGAATACTAAATTCACAATGAAGTCGTGTACCTTCCATTTTGAAAATAATTTTAATGCTGAAATCACATGCCGAAGCTCTTGCTAGCCTACAAGGCAATAATAAATACACTCGAGCGGTTGTACCCAATAGTTAGACGTATTCTCATATCATATCATAGGGATTTGCCAGCTCATACCTCATGTATGGCATCCTCAACTCCTCAATAGGGGAGCCAATTGAGAGACCTACAGAAAACGTACCCCCTGGTACAACAATTTCTTGTCTTCAATATTCTACCACATTCAATACCTCGACCTGCACCAAGACCTCGAGATTTAGCACACATTTTCATTTAAAAACTCATTTAAAGGTTATAAATGCATTGCAATATGTAATAACATTTCACTTATGAATAGAAAAACAAGTCAAGTGATAAATTAGAAGACACTACTCACAAGAATGCTTAGCTCCTAGAGCTCCTTTCGTGATCGGTCGCACCCCGCTAACATTTGATCCTGCATGATCAACAGGGTTTCCTTAATATCTACATGAAATTTGGCTCAAATCTAACTTTATGGTCCTTGATCAATCAAAGGATTGACTCGATCAATTATGATATATTCATTGATTTGGTCAATTTTGTCATTATAGTCAATTCTAACTAAACCTAACACTCGCTGACCTATCTGATCGACATGGTCAATGTAATATCCAAACCCCTAAGACTTTCAATTGGATTTAACCACAAAGCAGGCTAGGCTGGTAGTACTTTAATAGTACGCAACTTAACTTCTTGTTCCTTTTATCCCACGCCCCATTGAGATTCAAGAATACTTAACCCAGAATTTATACACAAAGTTCAATAAGGCAATCACACAAGAGATAAAAGAAAACTTTTCAAATCTTTATTGATTTAATAAAAGAGAGTATATAACTCCTAAACCGATAAAATAAATTAAACTCAGTGGAAGTCTTACATTATAGATATTCGAAATTTGGGCTACATGCCCTTACATTCAAATATAAAAACTTTCTAAAATTAGAACCTATCTAATATCAAAGTCCTTATGTGATTCAAATCCCTGAAAAATAAAAGAGAAAAGGTGAAAACATAGCCTAGTGGATCTTCTGCAAACAACCAAATTACTAATTTAGATTAACAACACATTCAAAATTTAAGCACTTGTAAATCATTAGGTGTTTCAAACAATATTTTATTTACAATTATAAATTTGACCGAAAGGGTTTCAAGGCCCTTGATGTTCTTTATCAAAATACCCCCTTTGAGTGAAAAGGCATTCCTTATGCCATGTCTCATTGGACTTAGGCCTAACCCATATTCCAAGTATTTTGGGACATCAACCATGTGAACTAATCACATGTAAAGGACACCCAAAGTGATCATTGTGACAGTACGTAGTTCTTAATCTCAACATCTTTCATTAAATCTCATACTCATGAATAATAAATAAAATAATTTCAGTATGTTTAACACTCAAAGCATGAAAACAAAAACATAGTATGCATCATACTTTAAAATAAGCCTAAACATGCATAATCTAAGCACGATATCGTTTCATGATCAACTAACATGACATACATACAATTCTAAAATTTAAATCATGTTTTTCAAACATAAATATACATACTAAACTAAAATCAAGCATACATGAACATGGTATTAAGCTAAATATGTAAAATGGAGGTTTTAGAAGTTACTTCCACCTTAATTCGAAGATGACTAAAATTCTGACATAGTTTCACCTCTTTAACATGTCTAGTACTCAAAGACAACTCAAGAACACTCAATTAAACACCAAAGCACTCAAGAATAGTTCAAGATCACTCAAGAATTAAGGAGATTGCCAAGAAGAAGGCTAGAGAAAGTCTAGAGAAACTAGTATGTTCTTGTTTTGAAACAAACAAGAATGAGAGCATTAGGGGGTTTATATAGAGTTTCATGAGCACTGGGCCCTAGGAAATCTTTCCATTCCTCTTTGTGGATGTTTTGGAATGCATAGATTGAGTGTGCATGCAGTTTAGAATGAGAGCTGATTTGGTTTCCAATTCCTAGTGTAAGCACAAAATATAAGTTTTATTTGATTTTCTATTTATGTGTGAACACAAAAAGGATTTAGAATACTCACTAATCTTTCTTTGAAAATTAATCTAGGTGTGATATTATGAGCAAGACAACTTTCCAATATGTTTTGGTAATTGATTCCTTTTATTGTGCACACAAAATTAACATGATTTGACAACCTTCTATTTTGAATTAGAAACTTCTAAGCTTGTTCTTTAGGTGTTTAGAAGCATTTTTCAACAACTTCTATTCTTGAATTAGAAACTTCTAATCTTGTTCCTTAGGTATTTAGAAACATTTTTCAACAACTTCTATTCTTAAATTAGAAACTTTTAATCTTGTTCCTAAGGTGTTTAGAAACATTTTTCGTCAACTTCTATTCTTGAATTAGAAACTTCTAATCTTGCTCCTAAGGTGTTTAGAAACATTTTTCAATAACTTCTATTCTTGAATTAGAAACTTCTAATCTTGCTCCTAAGGTGTTTAGAAACATTTTTCAATAACTTCTATTCTTGAATTAGAAACTTCTAATTTGGATTATTTGGGACATTTTTGGTGCATAGAGCATGGTGTATATGATCATATAAGGTAGCATGCCTGATCATATCATGCTCACATGATCACCCATGTGACTTGCACATGCTTAAGGGTGCTCATACATTTTTGGGTCTACATGAAGTTAAAATAAATTCATATTATCTCATTTGGCTAGGATTTTAACACTTTTGGGTTCACATGAATTTAATAAAAATTCATATCTTTCAACTGGCTAGTTTTTTTTTTTCCCATTTTCTTTCCTAATTTAGATTTCCTTGAAGCATACTAAGTAAATAAACCCTTAATTATGCAAATGATATGAATTTTGGATGTCTAGGCCATTTGAGGTGTTCACTTCATTTCATTTCATTTCGCTTTTTTTAAAGCAAATTTGGACTTGCTAATGGATTCAAGAAATGAATTGGTCTTCATTTATCAATTTATTTCATTTAGTACAATTCTTCACGGTATCAACAAGGACAATTCATGCTAGTAAGTCATTCATATTGACTCAAAATATCAAAAATTTGTATTGTTGATATGTGTCTCACTATTGGTACACAACAACCACCATTTTCATAAATTTGGCAGTTCAATACAACATTATATAACATTTGTTTCCTATTATTTAACATTATATAACCCTATATACATTTTTCTATATTTATTAATTAATCCTTAAATTGCATGAATGCGAATTTAATATATTAATTAACATCCAAAAATCTAAAATTTAAGTGTTATTGAGTTCAAAATTTCATTCGGAACATTTCAGTACCTGCCAACAAAAATTTTAGTGTTAATAGGTATACCTCCCATGTGTCAACTTTCAATTATTATATAAATTTTAAAGGCGTACATGAGTACAAATAAATTATATATCTATGTTCTACTCATTGATCTGAACACAAGGATATATATATATATATATTTGTATAGTTTTACTCATAATAAAAACACATCCTAATTTTGAGTTACACAATAAATTATTACCTTTATCGAAAACTACGCTAAAAAAATTGTAATTCATAACTTGAATAGCAATTCTAAATTAAAAAGAGGTAAACATAATTTATCCAAAACATCGGATCCTCGAGAATGGATAGCTTTTCCTTTCTTCTTTTCTTGCTTTTTTCTTCTCTTTCTCTTCTTCTTTTTCTTTCTTTTCTCTCATCTCTTTTTCTCCATTTTTTTCCTCTCCTGGATGGCAATTTGGAGCAAGAATGAGGGAATAATTTGAGAAAGAAGAGCAAGTACTCCTTATCATATATATATATATATATATATATAT